>WUQG02048851.1:0-29028 GCA_011317285.2 Androctonus mauritanicus
GACAGCCATCATTTGGAGGAATGGACAGCTTATACAGAATGCTTGGTTGTGTTCCTATCAGCCAATGACATTAATCAAGAGGAAAAGAAGAAAGAAGTTGTGTGTGGTAAGGAAACTTAAAAACTGTTATGATCACTGGTCTTCCCATTGATAAATCATACAAATCACTGAGAGTGGCACTAAAAGGGCATTTTGCACCTCAGCCATCCAGAATTGTGAGAAGAAACCAGAAACATAAAAAAATTCAGATAAAATTTAACAATATTTGGTATACTGTTGAAATCTTTTATTTTCCAAACTGGATGAAAAACATCTCTCATACTACAGCACACTTTACAACAGCACTATAAGCAAGTAAATAACTTTTATGAGAGATCCAAAAAATATAACTTTTGTTATATTTTTTGGATCTGTCATACTAGTTTCATAGTTATATGAACTTATATGGTCATGAAACTATGGACTCTCAGGAGGACCAACTAGGATCCCACTAGGATCTTTATAAATTATGTATTTTTTGTTTTATTAACTAAATATAATTTGTACACATATCAATTATGGATGTACTGTACATCTAATTATACAGAGGGTTTAAATATTATAATATGCATCACAATTATTTCATAAAATTAAGTTGGCATTATATTTCACTTATCGTATAAAAATTTATTAATCATTATGAAGATTTTTTAGCATTTATTCTTATGCACCAGAGTTGAGGATATCACTTATGCTAGATTATCATTATTACTTCTATCTCTTTTATATATTTGTAGAGCTTCTGCTATTTTTACTTCTGTTGTAGTGTTAGTTTTCTTCACTACTTTTGTCTTATTCCATTTCACACATATATCTATTTTATAAAACTTTCTTGCTAAGATATCCTTGCATTATATCATTTTTGTTCACTCTTAATCATTGTTTGAGACTCCTTGTTGTATGCCATATATATTTTTCTCATTGACTTGTGTTATTATTTATTATTGATATTTTTTAAATTTTTGCTTGCTTTTCAGAGTGTCTTCTGACTTTATCACTTCTGAATAATACAAACATAGTCTGTTATCTCTTATATGGAATTGTAACTCCTGTTTTCCTTTTTTTTAGAGGCTTCTTTAATTTAGATAGTGCAGAATCATATATATTGGTATCCTTATAATTTCTTTTTGTTGTTTACACTTGAGAGATGGAACAGGTTGATTATGTTTTTTATTTTTTGTTCATTTATTGACTCCTCTTTTTGAGGTTTATTGTATATTTTTAAAATAAATTGATACTTATACTCATGTTTTTTAGCTTATTGTACTATACTTTTATATTCTTTTTTTAGCTTTTAAAATATTACAATATGTAAAAAGCCTTCTAGATAATGTTTTAAAGATTGATTTCTTATATTCTATTAGGTCATGTGCCATTGTAGGAATAAAAACAGGAGAGTATATATCTTTTTTGTATATAAGAGTTTTGTACTTATAGTTGGAATGTCTATGAACATATTAAGGAAATATATTGTATTTCTATATTTTTGATGATACTACTATACATTTCCTTGATATACAATATGATAAGCATTTTCATAGGTTCAAGTCTAAACATAGATCTTTTATGAATGAAACAAAAACTAAAGAATACCTTGTCTCAAAGAATTAAAGAATTGATGTTTGCTTATGGTTAGGTTAATGAATAATTGGATTAGATTTTCCATTCTGTTATCATCTCTCCATGAAGCAAAGATATTGTCAATGTATTTAGCATGCAGTTTCATAATCGATGTAAAGTGTGAAATGATCTGCTATTCTTTACAGCAAGTGTCAATTCTGTCATTACACAATGTCATTGATTTGCCATCAATCATAACTTCTTTCATTTTCTTATAAAATCTAAATTGATAAACCAAGTCATATGATGTAAAGTAGCAAATGTGTCTCAAAATTCTAATATGTTGTTGTATTCTCAGGTATATATTGTAATATTAAATCTGTAATGCATTAGACCAGCAGAAGACATATACTATATGGATGAGTATAACATATCAAAATCCAATATAGATACTGTCTTATCAGGAAGAGGGTCTATTTCTGTTAATCTCTCTATATACTATTCAAATAATAATAAAATAGCACTTACTGCTGAGTTAATGCTGTTTTATTATTATTTGAACTTGTTGAATTATATAGTTGTGAATTAATTTGATTCTATGCAAATTGTTGTATTGATTCCACTTGTATTGCATTAGATTTTCATTTTATTAATGCACCATCCTGTTAGTTTCTTCTCTAGAATGTATATCAATAAGTGCATTTTATTGACAATGAGTCATATTCCTATTGGTCGTATGTGCATTTTGATATAGTCAAATAGGCATAGCCATATTTGATTTAGTATAGCTTCTCTCTCAAAAAATCTTGAAATGCTCTTTACTTATTGACCTTTTAACTTTAAAGATAGGATCTGAGTTAAGTTTTTCAATTGTATTGATCATGATTCATTTACAAAATCATCCAATGTTTGTTCATATTGTCGGTTTCAAATAAAAGTTTTTTAGTTTTATTTTCTTGAATATGTGAAAACATCAATACACTGCTCTGAACAGTAATTCTATTTTATTCATAGCAACAAGCACAATTGAGCAGACCAAAATTACTCTTATTAAAACTAACTGTTTATTACTTATGGAGCGCTTTCAGCCTTACAGCCATCACCAGCATAAGCAAGAACAAAAAATTATTATAAAGAATAGAACAATAATTTAAATGCTTACACAACAATTCTTTTTTAGAATATAAAGTTTTTAAATTCAAATAACATATATTACATCATTAATGATGGTTAATTAGCTTTAAAAATCAATTATAAAAGTTAAAGCATTTCGTACATTCCATATCTATCCTCTCTCTTGCATAGTTCTTTAATATTTTTAAGCAAGTTAAACACTGTCTGCGATCTTCTATACATGGGTTTTCTATTATTCCTTCTGGTTATCCATATTAATAGTATAAGCAAAGTGCTGGATTCAATATCAGATCCTCTAGTTAAAGTGAATTTGATATAATCAGTGAAGAAAACAACCAAGAAAAGCATTGATTTAAACAAATTACATTAAATAATTGACAAGTAAATCAAATATTTTTTTGCAAAAGGAAAAATTTTTCTTCACAAAACAGAAAAGTGATAAATTTAGGTTCTTTGTAAAATTGAAAATTCATAAATAAACGAATACCTGTATATATAAACTTGTTCAATTTTATTCATATTTTATCAGTATGGTGACTGATAAACTAGTTCATTAAATGAATATTTAAATGGAAATAAAAATCTATATATCAGAAATATGCATAATAGTAGATTATAATGCATTTAATAGTGTATATATATATATTTAGATATTATAATAATTTTAATACAATGATAAACAAAACTTTTAAACTGTACAATGTTCTACAAGATAATCTAAATATATGATAGTAGTATAAATGCAAAAGTTTTTATACAATTAAAAACATCTCAAAGATTTCATATATAAAAAAAATATTCTAGTTTCAGTATAGCATTTTACATGAAAACTCTTTTAAATATAAAAACAATCAACTGAAGTATTTTAGTTCAGATAAACATATGCATTCTGTGAAAGTAAAAAGAAGTGATTTATTTGTAATATTTGATATATAATTAATCTTCAAATAATGTTTCAATTAAGAATTAAATAACTGATGACAGTAAAATTAATTAATTATTAAACTTTGAAAAAATTGTCATTTTGAAAATTAGAGAAATTAATAATTCTTGATTCTATGCATTTTTAAAAATAATGTTGCTTAATCTCTGAACTATCTTTGTAGCTATTTAAACATTAAATAACTGACCATTAATATTTAAGATAATACAAGTTTAAACTATAGAAGACTGATAAGTTAATATGCTAAACATTGGGGCAAAGATCATCTAAAAGCAAGAATACTTATCTAATGATAAAGTGTTTAAGAGTAAGGAATAAAATGACAAAAGTTATGGTTTTTAGTAAAACAAATTATTTGACAGACTATTTAATTGAAGAAAATAACTTCATACAGAATGTGACAAAAAAATTTATTAAAAATTAAAAAAAAAAATGGACTTGAAAACAGAATAAATAAAGATAAATGAATAATTAAATAATATTGTAAAAAATTTCAATGCAAATAAAATCAAAGAAAATATGAACACACACTAAGGAGAGAAATACATATACTATCATTAAATATTTCTTAATATTTAAATATTCCTTGATAGGAGTTTAATTTGAATTTCATCTTTCTAATCTTATTTTTCTTTTCCAAAACTTTTGTTTTTTCTTAACTTATTTAATTTTCATTCTTAATTTATTTTCTCTCCTTAGTGTATGTTCGTATTTCTTTGTTTGATTTTGCATTTTTACAAAATTTTACATTTCACAAAAATGAAATGTAAAATTTTGTTTGTTCAGTTGAATCAGAAACAGTACATTTTCTAGGATTTTTTCCTCTATGTATTGTTCTTGTATAAACTGAACAAACAAAATTAATGTATAAAAACTGTTTCAATGTTATAATTAAAATTTATAAAAATTTACCTTAGGAAATAATACAGGAAAAAACTTTTCTGTAGAAATATCTTCATTTAAAAGCTGTGGATTATAAATATTTTATTAAATTTTATTTAATATATAAACTAAAATTAAAAAATAAATATATATATACAAACCTTTGCAACACGGCCTGGATTCAGACAGTCTCCTGCAAGACTGGTTGGAACCAGATCATGGATCATCCCTGCCTTTGTCCTGAACAATACATTTTTTTTTTTAAATTTACAATTAAAAGTAAAATTGAATTAAGCAATTCTCTTCTATAAGATACCTTAATATAACCCTTAAATGCTCTTGATTAGATATAAGTTCTTGTTTTATAGACATAACAACAGGCCCAAAATTATCATCAGATGAAACAAAATTTAAATGTTCCTAAAAATAATTGTTGTTATGAATTTAAAATTATAATATATGGATTTAAAATAAAATTTACTTACATATCCTAGAAAAAACTCCCTGTATAATTTTGCCGTTTCATCTGTTTCAAATTTATTAGACCAGCAATGTTTTGGAATAATAGGATTTCCTTGAGAATCAATGGGACAATCATGCTCAACACCATCAACCCAATAACCACCTGTTGGAGGTAATACTATCATGGGATATGGACCCGGACTAAGTAGTATCTATAGTCCATAAGATGATACAAATTAAAAAAGTTAAATAATATTTTTAATTTATTCAATGATTATCAATTAACCTCTTCAAGCATCCCAGACTCCTTCTTCACCTTTTGTTTAGCATTGGAGGAACTCTAAAATTCAAATATTTTTTAAAATTATTGATTCTTTAATCTATATAAATTTTACACATTAAATAATTTTATGTTCAAGTAGCCTTAAAGATATCTAATTACCAATTACATAAGCTAATTATTACAATTAAAGTTACAAAATTAGTTTAACTCTTTAAGTATAGCTTGTGATTAAATTAATAAAAAATTTAATCCAATTTAAATTTAATATAAATTAACAAATTCCTTGCTTCTAATTCCATCTTCCAGACAGTATTAATTTGAAAGTTTATTACATAGAAATAGTTTTTTTTTTATGTTTAATTTAAAAATTATTACTTGTAATGTTGATGGTAACACACATCTCTGATCATCCAATCTGCTATTCTGTAACTTTTCCAACAACTCAAATAAGTCTTGTGAACCCTAAAAGAATTAAAAATATATTATTAATTTTCTGAAAAGTAAACAATATTTGTTATATAAATATTGATCAAATTAGTAACTTCAATAATTTTCATACAATATAATGAAAATGGAAGGGAATAAAATTAATATAAATAAAAACGTTAATTTTTTTAAATTCTTTTATAATTTAAATATTTTTGACCAAAATAATTATTTTTAGTTTTTCATCAATAAAAAAAAAAAAAAAAAGGATATTTTATTATAGATAAATAATAAATTATTTATCTATAATAAAATATTTATAATAATTTTATTATATTATAGATAAAAAAAGCAAATATTTAAAATACACTACATAAGATATTTAAGAATTTTTTTATTTATACACTAATATTTTTATTTAAATCATCATAACATTAAGTATACATTAAGTATTTGATACATAATATGCATCAAATACTTAATGAAGTTATAAAATATAAATCAAATTCTACATTGAAATTATTAATACATATATAATACAGGTAGCTGTTGACTTAAAACTACTTGTATTTATGACAGTGATGTCATCAATAAATTCTGTGATTGGTCATTGCAATTGAAAAATAATTAGTCTTTGAACAATGGTTTGAAAAACTAACATTTTTGTGTGTAGTTCTTGTAATTTTGTGTTTCATTAAGTTTATTATGATGATAAAATGGATATAATAATAAATATTGGTAATGATTAATCCGTAAATTTTGGGAATTTCTGACTTACAATAGTGGGGTTTGAATCAAATCCTGTTGTAAGTCATGGACTATCTTATCTTACATCAAACTTTATTTTTCATATAATCTTCATGCAAAAATACATTATTTATAACACAAACTGATTTAATTTGAATATGTTTTAATGTTCGTATGGGTTATTCTAAAAGCCCTGTGTTATAAATAATAAAAGTTAGATTATAAACAATTTTTTATTTAGAACATTTAAATGGATACATCTTTTTAACTAAAGACTTAGAAAAATTAAATGTTAATTCAGAACAATAGCTGGATAAGACAACAAATATGATAACAGGAGAAAAATGGATTACAAGATTGAATAAACAATGATTCAATGTCAATGAAAACTGGATTTAGTTTAATGACATTTCAGAATACTTTATTTTACATTACTGAAAAATGATTCATTTTGCAATACAGAATAAAATTTTTATTCTTTAGATTCAGAAAATTTATACGTTTTATAAAATGTATTTGTATTTTAAAGTCCAAATAAATTTAAAATTTTTAAAAATATAAATATTTTGTTGCCTACAAATTTAAAATACAAATATAAACATAAAATTGTATAGTCTTGAAAATCACCTAAACAATTCAATAGTTTCATCATATTTTTGATTTATAAAATAATAAACATCACATTATATTATCTGAATTGATCTTGTGTTTTAGAATTTAATATTTATTCACTTTAGAAATGATTTTTCTTTGAATTCTATCTTCACATTTTATTTTTACTGAATTTATATTCTGTTCCATAAAAAGAAATGAATAAACAATTTAGTAATGCTTCCAACATTTACAAATGTTTATGAACAATCAGAATGATTATCATAAATGTAGGGCTTTTCACAACTACAAGTCAAATAATTTTTTCTTCTCTCTATTTACACTAAATGTCAACAACCTTTTCAAATTTAAATCAATAAGATAAACTATTTTGAAGACAGAATTTTTTTATTAATATATAATAAATTTTAATAAAATTAATTTTAAGCATATATATTTGAATAAAAATATACAGACTTAAAAATTTTGAATAAATTTTTCTTTATTATTTATTTTCCTTGCACTTTCAAATACATGGAATATTGAAATAAAACTGGTGATTTATTAAATCATAGACTCTGGGTAAAAAAAATGATGTAATTTATAAATGTATAACAAATGCTGCTACAGATCAGATAATTCATCATTATACTAAGTGATGTATCACTAATAGAATTAATAATTCATTACACAAACAAAGTGAAAATCATATATAGATTAATGATTTTCACTTTGTAATTGACTTATGTAATTGACAAACAATCTATTGGAAATATTAAAAAATTTTGCAAAATAAATATTGTCCAAAAATTTAAAACAATATTTTTTTTCACTAAGCATTTTTATCAAGATAATAATTATATGAAATAATTTATCATCTCTTCAACTATTCTATTCTTAAAATATAGTTTATTATTAAGATTTTATAAAAATATATATCTTTATATAAAAAAAAATGAAATAATTATAGTAATTGAATATGTCTGTTAAATGCTTTACTTTTTAAAAATTATATCAAGAGCAGATCAGATTAATTGACAAAGTTCCCTCCCAAAATCTGGTCAACTAACGATGCCAATAAGTTGAAACTAAGCCAAGTTTGTAAGGATCTCCTCTAATTTAGATAGTTATCAATGTTATTAAATAATAGCAACAAGAAACAGAAAATGTTTACTTTATTGAGATCATCTGTTTCCAAAACTGTTCCGGAAATGCATTCAGTTTCTTGACCTGGACTAAGCCACTGCTTATCCATTTCTCGCCTCCTAAAAAGCACAAATATTAAAATTCTTAACCTTTAATTTTCAAAATATAATAATGGATAATACAATTAAAAATAACAACTAATTAAATATAGACAAAAAAAAATTATCATTAATACACTTACCTCCACTTGTTCTGCAGACAGCCAAGAGCATCACAGTCACAAATGCTTGTCAAGCATGTAATTGCAGACTGTTCAGTGGTATCAGATCTCAGCATCAAATTATACAATTGCACCTGTGACTGTCTAAGAAAGAGATAATTTATATTGTTAATATTTAATGTATAAATAATTGACTAGTGTTATATTTATATAATTTGCATAAAAATTTTAATAATAAAAATTCACAATTAAACTGAAAATATTCTTTATAAAAAAGAAATTTACATTTTATATGTAAAAAATTTTCCTATTTGCAAGGTCATTATCCAAGTAATTATATACTAAAACTAAAGAAAATAATAATTTTACATTCAAAAAATAAATTACTGATATGCTGCATTTGATAAATAGCAGCTGTCATTTTATAGTATAGATAATAGTTACCTTCACAATTTTTCAAAGTTTTCTTTACATGTTCTTTACATAATTTATTGTTTTCAAGGTGAAATAATGTATACATAGTATAGTATTGTGATATAATTGGAAATAACTGAGATTCACCCAAAGCAACAATTCCATTCAACTTTTTGAAAAATTATATAGAGCTCAACTGAAAATTGCTACCCTAATAACTGAAGCGTACAAAATTTCAGTCTGAAAATACCTTCCTTTAAAGGAATAATATAGAATGTTCCAATTCTTTTGCATTCCTTTTATGCATTTTTTTCTATTAGCTAAAATTTTAAAAAAATAGTTTTTGTTTTGCATAATTAATATTGTGCTAATTCAAATTCACAATAATCATCTTTGAGACAAAACATTTGAACAGGATATGAATTTCTTCAAGTAATATAAAAAATTAATCACTTTTAGAAGATTAAACCATTATAGGAAACTTATAATGGCAACATCACTGCTGAAATATTCTATAACAATCAATTTAACAATATTATATGAAATGTACAAAGAGAGGCCAAACTTCACTATCTAAGCATTTAATCAAAGGCAATCTAAGATTTTTATCATTATAATTTAGACAGATTCCTATGTTTACATAACTTCTAATTTAACCTACATGAACATGATTTATATCTAAATTTGGAACTGGACACATTTTTAATCTAACTTCCTTAGATGGAATAAATCACAAAATGATAAATGCCAAATCTGATGGTATTTTTCTAAACTTGTTAACCCACTGCACAGAATTTCCAGATCAAAGATAGCAGAATACCACACCTCCATTCCAATCGCCTATCTACACTTAAAAAAACTAATCTACAGTTTTAATACAAGTAAAAGGGCAGTATACCTGGTAGGCCAACTATCAGATAAAACTGTTAGAGACTAGTAATATTTTATATGGTTACTACATCCCAAGAGTTGAGGCAAGTTAATTACACAGTAGACCTTATCAAGGTCAGAAAATGTAAAACACATACCTTATCTAATGTACCACACTTACCTATTCAGCTATTCTGGTTGCAAGAGAGAGTACAGTATTTATAAAAATAAAAAAAAATGTAGTAGCAGTGTGCAGAGAATTCACCTTTGCTTTTGATTAAATACAAAAAGATTCAACTGAAAAATTATAAAATCTGATGTCTCACATGATACGGAAGTAATTTGCTTTCTTAAGTTATTGATTAGCTAAATATGAATCACTTTTGAGAACAATATCTATGTAGAGATGAAAAAGTCTGCAGTGCAGCTGTAAAAGTGTGTGCTACTTTTTTTAAAGTTGGTTGCTTTGATTGTAGCACTGTAATTAGTTAATTGATATGATGACAGAGTAGAATGATTTAACATATCCCTGGGGCATTTTTCAGATTAGTATTTAAAAAGGTATGAGTGAATTTTAGGCAGACTATCCTTATTCAGAATTATAATTGGTAAATTATAGTAGAACCATTATCGAATTGACTACGATGACAGGGATATATTATGGCAAAACTGTGACTTTTGAGAACATCATTTCAGCAAAGATGATGATCTAAAATGAAAAAAGTGATTGCACCTAATCCAAATTAATTAACAAAGTTCCTTTTCTAAACTCTCACTGCTAATGATATACAGAATTATTTTTTATGCTAATTTGCAAATATATTTTATACTTATATTGTTTTATTAAATAAAGGCTTTTATCATATACTACAGCCAATGATGCTAGCATTAATACTGTTTGCACAATTTGATGAAAAAATAAAAACATTTCATTCAGAAATTATTTTAAATACTGGTTTCAATTCTGCATATGAATAAAATAGCAAATACAACAATGCACTATAGCAGAACTAGACATAAATTTTTATCAGAGAAAGAAAAGTAAAACGTTATTTATTTATAAAAACGTTGAGTCATTCAACTCCATTCAAATGCAATTTTCTACTAACTATAGCAGCATAGATCACTTGTCATTTAATCGGTAGCCACATCATTTGAATGATGAAAGTTGTCAAAAAATCTCATGTGAACAGAATATATTAACTGTAGTTATGGATTACTTTTGAATTACATGTTGACACATCTGAAAGGTAACCAATCAAATATGCATGATGCTTTTTTTAAATTTCCCATTATGCCAAAGACATACTACACTGGAAACAGGCATACTATGTGTCAATAATACACAATAATCTGGCATGTTCTTTATCCTCACTCACCAGGAAAGCTTCAAGACTGGACCCCAATTAACCTCTCAGGGTGGACATTTGTCAGGGGGGAAGGAAAAAAAAAAAATCACTGACAAACATAAGCTCTATGAAAAATAGAAGAGTGGCCCACATCACAGTGCATTAGCCTTAGCTCTATTGATTTTTAATTATCTACATTGAGAAGAAACACGCTACACTACACGGTCAGGCGGACATGCTACTATAGCAACCGAAACAAACAGTTATGGGCGTGGGATGAATGAAAGATCACTGGAAAAAAAAAACTTGGGTGGTACACGATTGGTGCATTGCTGGTGGTGAACCGAACAGCATCTGCAGTAGTGCTAAACGTACTGTAGCGACTTTAATTTTTACGTTAGGTAGGGGGGAGAAAAAACTCATTTGCATGCAAATTTCTATTATTTAATCGGCTCCAGCTGAAGCTGATGGTGTAAAATTCCATTTGAGATTTTTTTCTATCCTTACAAGGATTGTAATCTGGATCGCTAATGTGTAGTAGTGGTAGGTGCAATCGTTCAATCGCCTCACTTGTTCGGGCGGCTCCTTTTTCTCGCTTATCATACGACTTTACAATAGTCCGAAGTAGGTGCGGAAGGTCATGAAACGGTGTCGCTGGAGACAAAAACTCACCCCTGCGACCGATAATCGTGCTAGAGAACAGGGAAAAAAAGTAAAAAATACCGAGAAAGAAAACCGGTTGAAGAAGGAAGAGATATGTGATTGCGTCGAGACTACTGATTAAGCGAACTGGCGGGGGTGGACAATAGCTAAAGCAGATAAATGAACGACAACGTCAATATACAACACACTGTGCTGAACTAATTAAGTCGGGAAGAAACTTGCAATCCTGTTTATCCAGCCGGAAATCTAAGATAAATAGCAATTTCTCTAACGCTTTTCCACCTTTAAACAATGCCCACATATTAAAAACAAAGGTAAAAAAAATTGCGCGTACTTACATTTTCTCGCTACCATCATCTCAAACTCTAATCTATAGATTATCCGATTAATCAGCAGTTTTTTTCTTTCTTATTAATAAAACTTATAGAGGTCGAGAATGATAAAATTCGGATTTGGAGTGCTATCTGCTAGAATTCGGGAGGTAATCTAAAAAAACAACAGTTATCTTTCCAACACGCTGATAAAAAAAAAAAAAAATTAATAGCGAAACACTAGATAGCTAACAGTACAAATATGTGCAATTCGAGCGCGATAATATTGCGGATTTGAACACCCTTCCCCAACAGGAAATTATGTAATGTCGAATATCCGCATAAGATGAACGTTACTTACGAAAAAAAAAATTAATTATGTTCCTAAGCGAAAATCGATTTTTGATTCAGTACGTGATCGCATTTCCTACTGACAAATGTTCAACCGGAAGGAGAGGTAACTGTCATTTATCCAAAATAAAAATATAAACTAAAATTAACACGATTTCAGTTAAAAAACAGCAGAGATCTAAACTGCAAACTCGCCATTTATCATCATTTAAACACGTAAAAGTTAACTGGAGTGTGAAAACTGTTAGATCAGGAATTTATTAAGAGTTTTGCACCTTTCTGATTAATCACCCTGCATGACTACATCATTTTTTTTTTTTTTTTGGAACAAGCTGCGATTTACATTATCTCAAGCTTAAGATAGATGAACAGGATGACACCCACGCAGGAAACGGAGATGGAATAGGAAGTTAAAACAGCCTCACCTACTCCCGTTGATACTTTGACTTCCGTTAGAACGTTTTTTTTTTTCAACTGAAAAGTGGGATTTTATACAGTAAATTCGGCAGTTTTTGTAAAGCGATAGCATGCTTTCCTGTTTGGCTTGTGTGGGTTATAGAATAACATAATCGAATCTTATCTACGCACCAAGAACTGTATGCGATATACGCGATTCTATAGTTGAATCTCCTCGTTTCAATATGATAATAGAGAAGTTATTCGAGTGGAGATCGTAAAAAAACGTCGGCAAGAAACTTTGCAATCTTTATAAGAGTACAAAATTTAGTTTTATCCGGAAACCTATACCATATTAACTACAAAAACATTCCAGTCGATACCACACTCAAAAGAAAAAAAAAACTTGCGCGCCAGCATAAAGCCAATAACCTACTTTGCACGTTTCAAAATTTAAAATGCGGGTTGCGTACAAATTGAAAAATAATAATAATAATAATAATAATAAAAATCTCTCCACACATGAGAGAATATGTGCGAGACGTAAGCTAGCTCAATAGAGAGATGATTCAGTAGTAAAATATCATAATGGAGGGGATATAAAACCCTGATAAACACGCTAATTATAAAAGGCTTTGACTAATGATGGATCTGTAGCAAACTCCATTATCTAGACAAGTTCGTGAACAAAAGTTTATATTTCCCGAATTTTATCTTTTAGATACGCCGTGACTGCATAAATGTTCCAGTTTCTAATTAAAGTCGATGTTACTTTTTGCTTGGTGTACACAACATCGGTTCATGTCTAAAAGTTAATTACATCTCGGTAACGAGAACAATAGCAAGAAAGAACGGATCGGAATCACGACCCGTACGCAATCGGATATTATCTGTTATCTTTGCCACCTGTTAACGTTACAGTTTGTCGAAAATAACTTAAAAAAAAAAAAGAGCGTATTTACGCATAAAAACGCGTTATTACATAAAAGGATTCCCGGCAATAAAATCATACCTTTGACCAGCGCTCGTGTAAAAAAAAGTGGAGAATAGAATTACGCGATTTTTTCGCTTTTGAGACGAAAAAATGCAAAAGAAAATGTAATGCGTGTTTATGAATTGGTGCATGAGAAATGTGTCACCTCGAGAATTTCTGCTTTTGAACTGACGTCACGCGAATATAATGAGTGCAAATCAATGATTATCACCTTGTTACTAGTGCAGCGTGCCGTTCTTTGTTTTATTAAAAATGGGAACAGCTTTGTCCGATATTGTTCGGTGGAAGAAATCCACTTTTATCAATGTTAAGAACGGAAGAGTGGTTTAAACTACAAAAAAGAAAAAGGAACAAAAGTTACTCATTAGTAAACCAGTAGCGCACAAGACTGCGTTGTATTAGGTCAAGACCTCCTTTCGTGCCGACCATGTCGAGTTTTTTTTTTTTTTTTTGCTGTTAGAGTTTCTGATGTGCGAAATTGGGAGAGAGTTTAAGGAACGACAGTTAATTAATTAATCTATGTCATAAAATGAAACAATGAAAAGTCTGAAAATTAATTCGCTGCGAATTTGTTAAGGAAATCGAAATCTGTTGTTTCCCGGAGCACTTGTTGAACAAGGAATTAAATTCTAGCTTTGCGAAAAGTTATTAGGAAACAAGGTCGACGTGTTTCTTGTGTGTGTTTTACTATGTTTTAAGTCCTCGTATAACGGGCGATACAATGGAATTTCTAGTGTTATCCACTCCGGGAGACACGCGTTAAACTGGAATGGCCGGAGCGTTAACAGACATTAAGAGATAATCAAACAATTGCTAGCGATTGAAAAATGGCGACAGAAGAAAAAGGTTAACTGCGAAGGGTACAACTGACAATCTCTAGTTACAACACAATCTAGAAAGAGGAAAAAAAAAAAAAGAATTAAAAATGGCAATTAATCCACGCAAAATTATTTAGCGAGTATTTTAAAGAAAAACTAAAAAATTAACGGATATAAAAATTCAGGCAACGGAAAAGTCAAGATTTTTTTTAAAAATATATATCAAAGAGACCGGTTTAAAAGAAATCTGTTCAGCAGTAATGGATCTTTCAAGCGAAATTATCTGATAACACTACTCAACTTCTTAATTTTGGCATAAATTAAGATAACGTGTTCAAGTCATTCAACTCTACTATATTAAGACGTCGGAAGCGCATAACATAACCTCCTCGAAAAAAATCAAAAACCTAGGTTACTCGTGATGGAGTCTAAGAGATTTGGGGGGTTGCTCGTCCTTGAACGAATGATATAAGGATGTGACAAGTATAATTTTCTTAAGAGATGAAAGGAATTTCCTGTATCAACTACCGTAAGAAAAAAAAAAATAATAAAAAGATGGCGAAAGAGATGAGTCGCATCACTTCGATAATGCTACAATTTTGCTTTTCTATAAATAACAATTTCGCTTTTTTTTCTCTCTCTCTCACTCTCACAGAAAGAGAGAACACGTGGAGGTTTTCTATTGAGACTGAATATCCGCAACGTGTGCACAGATGTCGACTGTACTTCAGAAAGGGCAGGTGGAGATGACAATCAATCTCGCTGCTACACAAAAGCAATAGACAAACTCGTTCTTCCTCTATATAGAAATATATATATACACACATACAATCACGACCTTCAGAAATATTCGAATTTAAGATATTTAACATTATCGGGAAACGAAAAAAATGGGTTGTTGATCCGAACCCACGAGATTCTGATAAGGCACACCAAAAACTAGCAGGTGCAAGCTTTTAAACGTGTTCAATGAATAGAAAACAGCACCAAGAACTCAGGTAGTCGTAATTACTACAACGGCACGAACTTAAACAGATAAGAAACCAGAGAGAGAGAGAGAGAGTTCGACTGTTCTTGACGGGGTCGTTCACTCTGATGAGTCATCTGTACATCTCTCGTTGCGGTGCACTACTCCAAATTTCCCCAAAGTTTCTCTTTACAATGACAGTTTTTTTTTAACCACACGAAAATTCTACTCGGGTTTTCTCATTTATTTTCTCGCGTTGCAATGATGTAGCAGGTAATGCGAGGAAGGAAACTGGAGAAAAAATGTTGCAGATTTAATGAGCCATTTTAGAAACCATCTGAATGGATCATTTTGTCTTCGGGCGTATTCTCTGCCATGTAAGGAGGGATGCCACTGATGACGGAAGCTAAATAAGTATCTAATGATACTTTCGTTTCTCGGATTTCTGTCGGGATTCGCAAATTAGAAAATGACCACGCATTCTTCTTTTACAAAGATTCTCTCTCTTCTTTTTTTTTGTGCGCGCTGGACGTGAGCCAATGAACTACAAATGAAAGCGGTTCAAAAAATTACAAAGGCAGTCTTGTGTCTCGCTAGACACGGGTTTATAAACTAAGCTACTGAAAATAGACATGTTAACGAATGAAAACACCAGTCCTTCAAGAAAATTCTTATTAGCATAACAATTAAAAATACACTTCCTGGTGTATTTGATCATCCGAAAATGTTTAAAAACTCTAGACTTTTTCAATGAAAGACAATACGAAGACGTCTTTCGTCGACGACCTACTGCTCAGAGTCCTTGCACCCAAACCGAAAAAGAGTGCAAATGTTTATATAAAGCCAGCGATAATTTTAAAAAGGAGACGGGGAAAAACTAAATATATCTTGTGTGGCGGGAGAGTAGGGAAAAGAGGACGAAAAAATCCCTGGAAGAGCAGACGTATAATAAAATGGACTAATAATAAAATATCCTGTGATCAACCATTTCCCGTGTCCTTCCTCTTATGACGAGGGAAAAATAGAATCAGGATGTGTAGGGAGGGAGAGGAACAGAAAAAAAAGGCAAGAGCCTGCGCAACTCCCGAGAGCCTGACGAAAAAAAAGTTGGTCGACCGCAAATAGCACTAGGTTGGATATAAATCGCTACATATCTTTTCTATTGATTTCTGAAAGGTGACTCGGCGACGTGGTCACAGATATGTCAAAACACGAGATAAAAAACCCGACGTGCATGTAATTATCCCACGGAAGTTGGGCATTTTACGTCTTAAAGGCCACGCCCTGCAGTTGCCAGCCTGTCTGTCTTCTGTATTATACCTTAACTACTAAACAGATAATCTCATCTATTATTACAGAGCGACCGGATCATCTATCATACGATTAACGTGCGAGAGGCTATGATAATCGCAACGGAGAGAAGTAATCAGAAAATGGGGCGCATAAATACTGCAAAAGCACCCGATGCTACTATCGAGGAAGAATACAAAGTGTATTATTAGATAAACTGTCGTACGGGCTCATTGCATCACACGCCCGATATGCGGACACCCTCTTAATTATCGATACCAGATTGTTACCTTACCCCGCCCATTTCTGAAGATCCCGATACAGCAATTCTTCCACGTATTGTACTGGATAAAACCCTCGATAACGCGTGCGGAAATTAAAAAATCATTAAATGAGTCATTACTTTAATGCACCGGACGACGTTATTTCGAAACTGTTACCTAGATAAAACTTTTAAAGTCGAATATAAATGGATGATCTGAGAGAAATGCCATTCGAGATAAGAACCTCTACCGAAGATGAGTATCGCTTTCGCTCCACTCCAAAATGGAAGGAAAAAAAATCGATGTTAAATGACCACGCTCCCAATTTAAACTTCGTAAATCGAAAAATGTTCAACAAGTTCTCAATGGATTTTAAAAAAAAAGAAATATAGCGATTTAAACACAAAGCCAGCGCTCGGAAACGTTTTTAAAGGAGAGAAAAATAAAAAGCGGGGTAATTGGCAGTCTTCCAGACACCCACAGACTAGTTTTGCCCTTACAAAATGTCCGCTTCTGCCATAACGGGCCTGTGTTTGCTAAGCGTATGACAAACATATCCTTTACTAGAGCAGATGTTATGTAGTCGGCTCGGAAATGAGACTATTCTGCTCGCAATCCGTTCCCCCACGCAGGCCAGCTGGTCTAAGTATTACAGCAGTTTGTATTGAGACCACTATGACCTCGTTTACTGCAATGCATTTCTAGATTTCTAGCCATTAACAAGTGTTTTTTTGTTTTTGTGTACCCACGCTTCTTTATAATTGCTCCTTCCGAGTAGCAAAGATTTAAACCGCTATTTACTAATACAAAATTTAACGATAATTTATGGAACCACACCTTACTGTAACCACGATTTATAGTTCCACATAAAAACAAATCACGATTTCCGAAGTCGTAAAATGGTCATCGAAGACGTTTGGGTTTAACTCACCTTTGATCCTTCTGAATAGCACAGAATGAAAACAAACAGCATGCCGTAACGCATTCTCGCTCTAGCAACATAAAATAATGATAAAAATATTTCGAACCTATTAAAGCGATCTAAAATTTCACAAACATGTCAAGGGTATCAGGTACATCTGAACTCCAAAATCTAATTTTCATCGCTACCTAATTTTCCACTATAAGTTTGGTAGGCAATGGGCATTAAAATTTTCTTGTTTTTGGGCGGAATAAAACGAGCCACGATAATCATTCACGGCAGCAAATATATGACATATAGTTTTTCCTTCAATAATTCGCACCAAAATGTATCCAAGCATTTCGTCTCGCGAGTGCAATCGCTTCCGGGAATATAGTGGTGTGGATATCTACTAAAATGTTTCTTCCTCCCAAAACTCGACTGGGAAATAAGAGCAAACAAAAAAAAGGTCCTCCAGCACTCGCATTACTTGGTAGAATAGCATACCGACTGAAGTGTGAAGTTTTATCCAAGAAATGCGTGTTTATAGAGGGGGAAAAATCGATACCCTTATTTTTTTTTATTCTGGCTTCGCCCATCTTCGTGCTTATATAAGTGAGGCAGTAGATCTATATTTTGTTTCCAAGGTCCTGGGAGGTAAAAATCCTTCCCACGCCTCTTTCACAAACTCGAGTCGCCCACCGTCACCAAAGGACATCTGATCTTCCAAGTAAACTGTCCTTGTCGTTGATAGAAAGGTAGCAAACCACACCAAGATAACACAAAAGCTGCACTGATAGGTAATTAATCATAAACACTTTCATTCCATTAATCATAGTTTTTTTTTTTGTAAAAAAAGTTAACTCGGGAGAGGTGTGGGCAGAGAAGAATCCGTCCTCCACCTCTTCCTGGTTCTTTTCTGGATAAAAACCATCTTGGATGACCCACACAGCCCCCGATTCCTCCAACAAAACGGGGCGTTATCATCAATTCCCGAGCAGAGCCCCGACTGTATCTTTAAATATTCACTACTCATCCTTTTCAGAGATGTGTGCAGCTGTCAGTGCATGTATTCCAATAAAGGCGATATATAAAAACGTCATACGGCCTTACAGTCATCGTTAAAATATATCCAACGAGTCGTTAGTCATCCTTAATTACGATTAAGCACACAGGACTTTCACCGATATCTTTATCCCAGAGAGGGTGACTATCACGGACATGTTGACAAATGCACCAGTTCAACGCCGGGCGGGGTCAAGTGAAAGGTACGACAGGGAAATAAACCAAATAAGAATTAGTGTCTCTGACACAAACTCACCTGAACAGCCTTCCATCTTAGGCTCGCTTGTACCTGTTCGTATTGAAACGTCAACCGGGCAGACAGTGTGGCTGCTGTCTAACGGGACAGGACAAGCAACTCGGACGACGCGGAACTGAGCGCAGCCAAACGGAAACTGCTGTCACTAACCTCGACCTACCATCCTTTTTCACTATCTCGAAACCAGGGGGCGTCACTTTATTTCGTTTAAAAAGTATATAAAAAGTAAAAAAATAAACGTTCGTGTGTTGATTTTTGCTATTAGCGCGCAGTTTTAATTAGAGCGATTACGTCACACTGGAGAGTTTAAATTACGGCACACGCTAGGCTATTGTTATATACGAGTGTATCGTCACTCGAGTAAGAGAAACATATGATCCTTAACTGTTGCCTCTTATCAATATCGGTGTGTTTACTGACACGGGAAATTAATTTAATATTAGATGTAAGTTCACCGCATACATTTGCATTACACGCATTTGATGCGTAAATGACAACTGTGTAATTTGTAATTGATATCTAATTGACAACTGTTGTGTCCTGTTCAACTGCGTATAACACTCGAATTTCACCAAAAGTTTGCATGATAGTGTGTTACACACACGGTTCTCATCAAATATTCTTGTATTTATTGACACAGGAAACACCTGAATATCGGGTCACGACATACAGTCATCCGATACGAAGCCCTGACAACTGTTATGTCCTGTGTCAATTATACAAGTCTTGTAAGGCATGATTCTTCAATGAAAGCTGGCATTGATGCTTACAGGTAGAAAAAAAGCATTTCCATTACTATTATACAGCTGCTTGTCACAATATAGTACCGGTATTTATTTCTATATCCTATGGAGAATATAAATACTGTTAGTAAAAAAAAAGAATTCAATTATCTTGAAAGAAAAAAAGGAAAAGAATCATAACTGAGAACAAATATTTTGAGACTTTAAATGCTCTTCTCTAGTTATTAAAAAACTATTTACAAACGTCACTTTATGATATTGTAAGTTTTTTTTTTTCTTTCATAAGTTAGTGCCAACATCTTGTGTATTTATGTAATCATTCTTAGTAATATACTTGAGATTTCTGTCAGCTCATTCATCACTGATTCTTATCACTAATCTAAAAGATGATCTAGAGCTAGTCTTTTAAGATTGAGATTGTTGATGCAAATTGTTTGCATTGAAGATGACAGATGAAGTTAATGAAATGACTCTTCTTGACTTTTAATAATAAATATAATGAATAAAAATTACCTTTAATTTTATTGTCGAATGTAATTTTTGTCCTTATGAAACAAACCTCCTCTTCTTGATTTTAAATGTACCGGTTCTCTCTGCCAACTAAAATAAATTCTATGCCATGCATGACATTTGATAGTTACGGCTTTGTAAATTCGCTGATTGCTTCTTTCATGCTAGAGTGACCTGATGCGAAAATTTTCCAAGTTCATTGTTATGTATTGTTTGGAGTTAACCCGTTTCTAAAAATCTCTTCGTTGTGTTTTAATTAAGAGGAAAAAAATTTGGTAAAAAGTTTGTTTGGTTATTCTTCATTGCATATATAGGTAGTAAGTTTACGTTGTAATGAATTTTATAAGAATGCTAGCTTATATACATTTTTTTTATTGTATTTCAAAAGCTAAATATAGTTATGATTTTATTATTTTCCTATTCAAAATTGAAGGAATAAGATAATAGTACATAAGTACTTCTGTAAGTGTGTCATTTAAATACCTTAGCAAATTGTGTTAAGGAAACAAAACAATTATGTATAACAATAATAAATATTCATATAGAGGTATATTGTTAAACAACCATTTTAAATTAATCTCCCAGGAGATTATCTTATGTAACTTAAAGTATATGATTATGATTATTATTTCAGTCATTTTTTCAAAACATTTTAGTGAATTTTTTTTTTTATCTGCAGCAAGTGCACAGTTTAATGGGAGCTATAATAATGATTCATAAAACAGGCTGACCCAGTTGTGTTCTGGAGAATGCATTGTGTAAACTTACTTTAGTAAATTAATTTTTTGAACAAGAATTACAGATTATGAACTATTAAAAATATACAAATTTAAAAAGTTTGTTTATTACTCAATTATCAAATTAAAACTTAATTTAAAAAATTTTTCTAAAAAATGATTCAATTAGAATTTTTTAATAAAATTGTTTAACAGAGTTACATTATTTATATAAAAAAGTAATTTTTGTTTGCTAATGATAAATTTTTTCTATTTTTTTTTATTATTTAAAATTATTTATGAATTAGATATCTTAATATTTTTTTTCTTTAATATTTTTACACTTTTTTTTTGAGTGAAATGTATTTGTAAGTCTAAAAAAATGACTAGTGGAAAAGAAAATTTTAAATAATTTAAACTCAATAAATGTATTATGTGATAATTAAAAAGTCACTTCTGTTAAAAAAATAAATAAATGGAAAAATCACAACCTTCTAAACTAATTTGTTTCTAATGAGGAAGTAGAAAGCAATCCAGTGATTTATATTGACAAATTAAAAAGCAAAAAACACTGATCTACATTCCATTGGCATGCCTCATGAATTCAAATTACTGTTTTCTATCAAAATTAAGATGCAAATTGAATGTTATCTCTTTGCAGTTTCTTAAATGTATTAATTCTGACAAGTTACGCAACTAATTTATTTAACTTTGAACTTTCTAACATGAATTGTTAATCAAGAATTTAAGGAGTATTATGGTAGTTTTGGGATTTTGCAAAGTCATTAAAGATTTATGAAAAACAGAAAAACATTTTAAGTAAAGTAAATCTATAATACCCAGCATGATAATACCTATACAGTACTAAAACTGGATAAAAATCTAAATAATTCATAAATATAGAATGCATCCAGATGCTAGATAATACAACAACATTATTATTAATTGATAGTTTAGAAAGAATGTTTAAACACAGTTATCTAACTTTAAAGATTTAAACTTAATCTTATAATAAGCATTGTTTGAAAAGTCAACATGATAGGTACTGTTAAATTTGCTGGGTTTGAAGATTATTCTAAATACTCTTGTCCTCTTTATAACATTAATTGGATCATAATTCTGCTAGCTTATATTATATTATTGTCAAGATCAAAGATAATTAAACAAAAAATAGTATTAACTTACTCATGCATAATTATTTTTTCTACAAGTAAAATCAAAATAATTATTTTTCTAATATGCAAATTTTTACAATTAAAGAGGAAATGACTGACAATGAATAATTCTCAAGCATCCTACAGTGAGTGTATAAAGTACTTAACATCATTATGTCATTATTTTAACTTTTAATGTTTTCATAATAATTGTTTAAATATTTCCAAAAACATATAATATTGAGATTCTCATTATATATTCAAAAATATATGAGAATCTCAAGAGCATTCTGGATAAATTACATTAAAATAAATTATTCGTCTTTACTTATTAGTGTCAAAGATGAAATTATGTTATGAAAATATTTTGTATTTAATTTATTATTCTAATTTGGTCTTTCAATATTAAGCATCCTCATTTTTTATTATTCAAAATGCTTAAAAAAAAAATGTAAAAATTCTATTATCACTTAATAATAATTACATATAATTATTAAAGATTAAAAAGTCTCTTAATGATATAAAATTCATTTATTCTAAATTCAGTACAGTATAGAAAAATAATGCATTAAAAACAACATTCAAATATCTCAGGTTGAGAAAGCTTTTTCAAGTGGATCATTTGAAGTAAACTAACAAAATAAATAAAATTATAATATTTTTCTATCCTATCAAGCTTCCAAGTTTTTGTTTTGTTTGCTTCTACTTTTTATATTTGGCAAAGTTCATTGTTTACTATTTCAATGAATTTTTAAAAATTCTAAAAAAAAAAATTAAAACTATTCTTATGAAAATCTTAACAAGCTAGATAAAATATTTTTGTAGGCCAAACAATTGCAAAGATATTAACAATCTTAACAAGCTATACTTCCCCTTTATGATCATGAAAAGTATGAAAATATAAAACGGCTTTTTAAAAATATTGCTTATGGTTATTCACATTTTGAGAGACATCAAAGAAAAAATAAAAAAGTTTGTACTTTTGTACTATTAAGTATTTGCATTTCTGAACTAAAAGCAATTGGTCGGTTGGTATGTCTTCGTTTTAGAAAGACATTGATTTTTAAATTATAACAAGTCTGAGTTTTAATGGTTGGATGATCTTTTCTAAACATTTCAGTCTTCAAAAAAAGTTCAATAGAATTTTTAAATAGACTGTGAAAAATCTAAAATCTACTGAAAGAATACTTTTCAAATTAAATATAAGATAAGCCATATCAAATGATATTTTCTACTAAAGCAAACAGTATTCTTAAAAACCAATCTTAAATTGTCATTATAGATATTCATTCTAAAAAACTGCAGGGCTATCTTTTTGAAAATTACAAATTCAACAAAAAAATCTTCCATTTGAGAAATATCATTTATATGCTATTATAGACCTATATAATTTATATAACAAAATAAATTCTTTGGATAATTATTAAGATTTCTTTGAATAGAACTGCTTCATTAATAAAAATGTCAATTGTAGATGATAATATCCAGAACAGTTTAACAGAAATTAATTGAAAAGAATCAATGTGCTAGACATTGTCATCATGTAAAACATTAAAAAAATATAAAGACATTTATAATAACTATAAATTTGCTGAAAATGGTATCTAGGGATATTATATTTAAATATTAAAAGAGATCTATTTGTACTTGTTTTAATTTTTTTATCAATTTTTTTTTATATAAAATATAAACAATAAAATCTAATTTTTATTTTTCTAACTTTATGATAATACCAATTATAAAATAATCAAGGAAATTAATATATAAGAAGATAATCTGAAAGATTATTAGGGACACATTTTTAATTCATAGAATATTATTAAAATTTAAACTGCCATAAATTCTCGTGTTTTCTATTTTTTTTGTATTTTAAATAAGAACGAAAGAACAATCACTCAAGATGACAACATACAACAAAAAAAAGCATTCTTTCTTTTTAAAAACCATTAGATGATTTACTAGATAAATCATTATTTATTTTTATTTGTTTTCTTTATTATTCTGCTTTTTAAAAACAGTCATTATCAAGAAATTAATATTTCAATGTAGAATCCTGAGACAAGTTTTAAAATGCAAAGAATTTCTTAGAAAATTGTTTGCATTTTTTTTGTTTTGAAAAATTATAAAAAGACTTATCAATAACAATCTGAACAAACTTCTTATAAAAATAATAAAAATTATAAATTATTTTGATATTTAAAATTTATCAATTATTATATTACTTTATATTATGTTGATATTTAGTAAAAATATTTTAGATACACTATATTAAATACATAAAAAATTTATTAATATTTTTTTGTTGACTATATAAATATATTTTGCTATAATTATGCAATTGTTATTGCTAGAAAACAGCAAATTTAAATAAAAAATCATATCAGCATGATGATGATTAATTTTGACAAGTAGTATCATGTACTAAATTGAAGTTTGAGTGCTTTTGACTATTAAGACTGATAGACGTCATGAAGAAAACATTTTAAAAATCAAATAACAAAAATCATGACAGTTTCTGAATTAAAGATGACAGAGAATGAGACAACTGTAAATAAAATAAAATGTTCATTTGCACAGCTTCTGTAATATGTATATAAAAATGTACACAAATAACAGTGCTAACGTTTTTAAATGTTACAAAGTTAGTAAATAGTTTTGACATGTAAAATTATTGAAGAATTTTTATACAAGACTAGACATTACATAGCATTTCTGTCGTGATTCTTGTTAATTTAAATGTTGTTCTTATAAATCTGCCAATTTTTGAAATTATATATTTTGAAATTTTAAGCTGAATAATCATCATGATAAAAATTACATGCATTATACTAATTCTTATCTAGGCAGTTATGGCATATTAGACATTCTAAGGAAACTCATTAATAAGATAAAAATCACTTCATTAGCATTCATCTGGCTCACTGCTGACATATTGTCATGATGAGTCAAGCATGCAACCTTTTATGGATAAAAAAATCATGTTTATATAATTATATAATGAATCAAAAAAAAATCTAAAGTTGTTTACAAATTCAGAAAATTGTCTGTTTTTAAATATAATAATACATTGGTACCATCATCATAAAAATGAATCTTCTAAATTAAACAACAAAAAATTGTTTTTCAGAAGATATGTATGCTGAAATGAATAGAAATCAGCATACTTATCTTTGTTCTAAGATAAGAGGATCTGAGATATAATGATATGCAAAATAAAATTTATAACTGGAAATATTTATATTCAAATGTAATTAAAATGCTAATGGATAAAGCAATTATATACATGAAGAAGATTAAAAACTAATACAATACACAGAGATAAGCTGAAATATTATATAAAGAATCAATAAAAAAACATAAAAATATATTTTATTGGAAGTCTATGTAATATTCCAGTTGAAGTCAACATATGGTTATCACCTTAACAAATAAAACTCAAGGTCATAAAGGTGAACTGTTTATTTGATTAATAGAAAATATATGCATTTAAAATATATCAAGATAACTAGAATAAATTTTAATGCATGATAAGCATTCTAAAATAAAATAATGCACTATTTAAATATTGACATTATTATTTGATGTTATATATACATGATATATAGTATTTATTAAGCCTATTTTATCGTTTAAGCTGCTATTGAAAATATATAAAAATGTTTTTTGTCATAGAGCGTGTTACATAAATGAATGGAAAGGATTAAATATATTATGAGTAAGTAAACAATTGCACCTACCAGATTGGAAGAAGAGGCAAAGCAGATGGCTACCCCTGGAAAGTATTCTTTACCTTAAAGTTAACTAATAAATCGGAACTCGTTCGGACACATAAGATTATCCTTTTTAAACAATAATTTGGTCCATGCGGGATGGAAGGAGTGAGATACATAAGGACGGCAAACATGGGCGGATCCGAAGGAGGTTTGTCAAGGAAGAGACGTCTTTGGCCGTTTGTTCACATTGATAAATAATACTTTGATTGAATATCTGAAGCGGCACCGTTAAAGGAGAGCTAAGTACTTTGCTTCTACGATAAAATCATGGTGTAAGAGGAATGTTTACCAGCTCTAGACACAGTTGTTCGACATGCTAGCTCATTGGCTGCATGACGAGACGGGAGGAGACGAAGGTCGTTTCAACGGGCGCCTGTGGAGAAGACAGAACTGCTACATTTATTGACAAGTACCACAGGTACTTTTTACAGGGGCGCTGAGACAAAATGTCCTACTTTCTGCAAAAGTCCTATCTCATATGTTACTTAGTTCTAGATTTACGAAGAATCGATCTTCCATTCCGAGTATTCCACATTATACCCAGAACTTCATTGTTAAAACTTGTTTCTTATTAGTTTTGCAGCCGAAAGGAGAAATTGTGCATTTGAGATATATATATATATAAATATGCGCTACTGATAAGTTTCTCTCTAGTTTCGAGTTCCAGATCGATCTTCACTACTTATACGTAGTCCTAAATAAGTTTTAAAGTAAAAATCGAACTTTAGGATTTAACCTTAATGGGGTCATGCGTATAATCCGCACGTATTGCATCCTTCCTAAATATATTTTGCATTAATTATAATTAACTCTGTCTTCCAGAGCATTACTGATAACTGATGCTTCTTAAACTCCGAATACAATAAACGATAGATTAATAATTAGATAGAAAAATATATAACATGCCAAATGAACATTTTAGCTTATTAAAAATTTTTAGGCCCTTAATGCATTTTCAAACTTAAATGATGACGTGTTTATATGCAATTAAGGAACAAAATTATTAATCCAACGTAAAAATGTCTTCGTAGTAAACTAGATAAATAAGATTTATAACGCAATGGAAGTACAGCACGTAGTATATATTCTACTGAATTTTACATGAAAGAGTTGTTTAATGTATTAAATCTAATAAACTTCCTTCCAAAAAAAAAGGCTCCATTTTGAAAGATTATACAGCACGGTATATATAATAATTTATATTTTGTTTATAAAGCTGCAAATATTCTTTATGTGTGTGTAAACAGTGGAGTATATGATAGTTTTTTCATCACACGAGAAAGTATTTTTGAATAAAGGTTTTTTTTTTATTCTAAGAAATTCATTCAGAGTTCGGATAATTTATGGTAGGAATCAAAGGCCACTCTGCTGACGTAACGTTGAAGTTAAACATAAAGACAAATAACTGGAAGTGGTTTGCATAAGATTTATAACAAACTAGAATTTTAGTTCTCGGTAGATCGAGAATCAATTTTTTATCTTTATTTTTCCAGTTATTCGTGAATATTCCGGTAATATGTATATATATATAGGCGAGATCGGAATAATTTTGCATACTTTTAAGTGATGCAATACCGTTATTCTCTATTAATTTAAGAAAAAAAAACTTTGTTCGGTACCGTAGCTTACTTAAACAGATTAATGAGATTAGTAAAGATTTAAAGGCAGAATTGTAAATTTACAGTAAGTTGAAATATTCAAGATTCATTCTGGTAGGATGCACATAATCAATGAGAAACACGCATCGTTTGAAAGAACTACGCTTCATTACTCATACGTACGTACGAATACCCGAAGAAAATTTAAATGTTTGTATTCAGTTTTCAATATTGAATAAATTAACCTGTGCATTGTTTATTTTTAAAATTTATTTCTTTATGAAATAAATTGCTCTAATGATTTAATGCGCCGGTTCGTTACGTTTTATACATATGTCTAATTTTGTATTCGACTTCAGCGTGGTTTGTTAACAGTTAAACATTTAATTATGTTTCCAAATTAAATCCTTCGTCCCTTAATATTAATACATAGCGATAAATTTGATTGCAAAACAATTTATAAACTAAAATTGTGTTAAATTATGAAACAGATCAATATTTCTGCGAATGATATAACCAAAACACTCAAACTACTGTAATCTTTTTTATTATATAATAGCGAATAAGATATGAAATGAATTATATATTAAAATTACAAAGTCTCTAAGACATTTCTTGTAGCTCTAACTTCAGTTTTTGAAGAAAACACCCGAGTATTACACGAAAAATCAATTTTGCAGGTAGTACATAATCATCTTAGGTGGGGCATACAGGTCCATCTAATATAAAAGTTGATTGATTGGTATTTGATGGCGCAGAAATCTTATTAAGGAAGAGTTCAAAATATGTTAGAGCATTGTATCAAATTTCTTGAAAACTAAACTAATCATGGTCATTTTTGAGTTTATTTTTTCCATCTTTGCATAATAAGTAAAAAAAAAATAATGAAATTTGGATAAATAAAAATATAAAATTACGAAAAATAAATACGAATTTTGAGATGCTGATATAATATCCGATGCTACAGTTATAAGCAGGGACTTTCAAAAACAATGCGAGGCTCGGAGTAATTAATATTTTTGAGGCCTCAAAAAAAAACGACAAAATTGACAAATATACAGTGTTAAGTGTACAAAAAAAGCAAAAACTTGGATAGAGAACTTCAAATTTTGACAAGAACTCTAACAGTATAAAAATATACAAATATAATTTTTCTAACATAATGAGTTATAAATTGAGGCTCCTAAAATCGT
>WUQG02048852.1:0-10388 GCA_011317285.2 Androctonus mauritanicus
ACGTCAACACTGAAACGAAAATCAGTCTAGCACAGGGAGAATCGGAGAATTACATGGCGAAACGGTGAGTTGCGCAGTGGTGTTATTGTGAATCGGCGTAAATCGAGGGCTACCTGTATAGGTCTTTAATGCCACTACCCAATCATTTGCTGATTATTAAATAACCCTATTTTGAATCCTATTTTACTTTTCAGATCTGTGGAGGAATTAGTAAGACTAGAGTTTGAGAATAAAAGACTAAACTTGGATCTGGAATCATTTGAATTTCTGAAGAAATAGATTGAGATTTGATTCTTATCTTTTTCCCTTGTATTGATTGGCATTCTGTAATTCTTCTTGCCCATTGATTATCATTATATCTTACTATGAAGCCTGCCAAAGCTACTTGTTTATTCTTTCCCATACTATCTAATTGCTACTATTTTGTCTTTTGCTCTGGTTTGTTCTCTTATCCAAGTATTGGTCTTGCAGTCCCTCTTGGTGAATCCTAACATGTAGCTTTCCATGCTTCTTTGAATGTTTCTAATTTCTGTTCCACTTTTTAAGGTTCCCTGTTCCACTGCCATATGTTATTACTGGTCATATGTACATATTGATATTGTGCTGTCCCTTATGTAGTTGTTTTATTGGCTGCATATAAATGATAAAATTAGCAGAGGCTAAAAATCAAAAGCAATAGTGTTAAACTTATATAAATACATTTCTGAAGCAGATATAAAAATATCTTATTAACAGAAATGTTTTTTAGAAAGGCATTCATCGTTTTGAGCTGTTCTGAAAAGATCTGTTAAGAATTGTTCGATACAAGCAGCTAAAAAGAGCGAGTGGCTCACTAAAAATATTTCCATTAATAAGTTATTTCTCTTAAGTTCTGTGATTGTGCAACTTTATACTTTTAATATCAAAAGTTAAAAAATATTTCAATCATTGAAACAGAATTTGATAAGATGTTTTTATTTTTTAAATAATAGGCTATTGACATTATGAGAGGAAAACAAATAGCAAAAATAATTAATTCTCCCATAGATATTTTATTTGTTCATAGATAATGTAACTTTCAACTATTAACTAATTGCTTTAAATCAAATAATTTCCAAAATATGATGATTTTAATGTGAAAGTTTATCACTAATATATAAAATCATAATTCCATTTAATGTAAGCTTTCAATACAGAATTTTATTATTTTATATATTAATCAACTAAGAAGCAAAAATTCTAATAAAATAAGAAGATTGATTAAAAAAATTTACCAGTATAATCTCTATAAACAGTCTATGAAATTTTATAAGTGTTGCCCTTTATCAAAGCACTGTTAAGCAGACCTAAAACATTCAAATTCATAAAGGTTTTTTTATTAATACGAGAAGTGCTTTCCGCTTCATTTGCCATCATCAGCTCGAATACAAACATACAAAGAATACATTGTCTTTTAAAATTTAAAGCTTTTTAGTATAAATTAAATATAACAGTAAAATTAAATTGAGATATACATTTAAAAACAATATGAATAATATAAAATGAAAATGACACAAAAAAACAAAAGTTATAACAAAATTAAAGTTCACATCATAATAAAAGTCATTCAAATGGCAACACTAAAGTTACGTTCAACTAGTCTTGCTTAAATGTGCATGCACTTCTATACACTGTATTCTGTGAGGGCGTCCGGGTGATTCCCTTTATAGATCATTTGAGCGACTATCACTGTTCATGGCTAGTGGGGGTTTCTGTGTTGGTTCAATAAATACTTCCAGGAGTCATGTAGTGTGTTGATTTGCCTATCATTAATAACTGTGGTTTCGTGGGCGTTTTTATATATTTGTAGAGTTTCCGCAGTTGGTAGCTCCTTTATATCTGTCACCTGTTTTATTATTTTCGAATCTTCCCATTTAATTTTTATATTATTCTCAAAGGCTCTTTTCGCTAAGGCTGTGATAAAGGACAACACTTATGTAATTACCGTAAAGAGCAGGAAGTGATTAGTTGTAACTATGAAATTTTGTGAACTTGAAGCAGAAAATTTTCAGAATTTTACTTAAAAAAATTTTTTTTTAGTTTTGATTGCAATCAGTGCCTCAAGTTATCCATTGAAAATTAGCTTAAATTTCAATAATAAGAATGTATAAATATACTGTGTTTATAACTAACTGTAAAAAAAAAGAAAAAAAAAAAAACAGAACTTATTAGTATATTTATTTCATGACTTAACAAATTAATTTATTCCTTTAATCTGCTCATAAAAGAATTTATTTCCGATAGACATAATATTCAATATATGCATTGTATTCTCAATAATGAAATTTGATTATAATATTAACAACAAAAACAAAAATAGTTATGATTAAGTAGTTTATTTAAAGAAATGAAAGCACATCTTTTTAAGATCAAACAAATTATTATAATTGTTATAATAATGATAAAAAGAAATTTTTCTTCATGAGTTTAAGATAGTGGATGAACTACTGCTTAAATTACAATTCAGGAATGAAAATTTATTTGCAATGCTGTGTTTATTAATGTTAAGCATTTATTTATTGAATTAGTGTTTTCATTTTTAGTTTTATTGATTATTTGAAAAAACTTATATACCAAGAACTATGTTTTAAATTTAAAATAAAAAATTTAAATATATCAGTAAGAGCTAGAAGTCTATTAGAGAAATAATTTTGGATTTTTTTAAAATAATTGATTTAAACATATAAAAATTCATTATAAAGAGAAAGAGAGAGAATAAATATACTCCTGTTATATGAAAATTTGTACTTTCTCATTTTTATGTGAAACATCTAATGACCAATAGTTCTAGAGTCAAATAATACATATGCTGATGATGAATAAATTTATATAAATCATGATATCAGAAAATACTATTTTGGAAGTATGTCAAATAGAACAGTTTACAAATTTTAAAAATATGTAAATAATATTTTATTATTAAGTTTCCTATTACTTCTATATGTGTGGCATACTCTAGTGCATAGTATATGCTCTAACATATTTTGAATATAAAATATAATAATAATAATAATAATTTAAATCTGAATATACATCTGCAAATAAATAAGCATTTTTTAAATCATAATATTAATGGTTTTGATGAATTGCCAATATTACATTAAATATATACAGTACTGGTATGTTTTTATTTTGTATAATATAAAACGTCATCAGATTATGGTATAGAATTAGATTTTAATGTTTTTAGTGAATTATTTTTTCATAAATGATATTTCATAAAATTGCTGAACAATAGTTGATATCAACTTTTATTGTGAATAATTTTTTTTTAATTACCATTATTTTCCAACCAGAGATTACTAAAATGGCAAAGCAGTTCTAAAGTCCATTGTGATCTCTTTATTTTAGTTGAATCAACTAGCAGTAAATTATGACCTCCTTTTGAGTGTATGGAATGGAATTCTTTTACAATTTTATCATTTTGTCATAAGAGGCACCTAAAAATTAGCCTTTCTGCTAATGAATCTTTTTCTTTTAACTTTTTTTTCTTGCTGTATTTTGTGTTATTCTTTCACCAATCATTCTTCTAATACTAAATCTATGATCTCAACCGATATATCTTTCAAAATAAGATAGTGTTTCCCTGGAATGGGGACAGAATTTAAATACATCTTAACTGTATGATACAAGAGACAAACTAAAATATGTCCTCTCTTTCCAGTAGTGGCTTGTCACATTTCTTAAAGTTCTTTCCCTCTTTCCTCATGTCTTCTAAACTTTCTTGTTTCATTTTTCAAAGAATTGTCCTTCTGAATATACTGTCTTTTTCAATAAAAGTGAAAAATGAGGACGACAAGCTAAGTACAGATCCTCTCTAAAATGTAGAGATATACAGTCTGAATTTGATATATATATATATATATATCTCATAACAAAGTTTACTTAGTCTTTCCTAGGCTAGCTAGAGAGTTTATTTATTAGGAACTTTCTCAAAGAAAATTGCCTTTTTTAAGTTGGATTATGAAATTTTTCAAACTAACTACTGAAGTAATTTTATTATGTTTCATTAGATTTTATTTTAACATATTTAAATAAAAATGGATGATATTTTATAATTTATGAATGAATTATAATTGTTTCCATTTAAAGTAATGATAAAATTATCTTTAATTTACAAAAATTGAACATTTCAAACTTATAAATTGGGATAAGCATGCACTATGTAAAATCATAATTGATTCAAAAGGACAGGTTTATGATCTGATATGTCCTGAATTTCTAATGCTTATAAGTCACCTTTATTTCCTATAGATTATTTCTATCTTATTTCTTAAAGATGCATTTTAATATATATATATATAGAAAATAAGATAAAAATGGCAATAGGTACCATTTATGAAACTCATTCATACTTTAAAAATATAAAATTACTTGTTTTTCTATTTCTACCATTGAACAAAATAATAATATAAAAATCTTTATTACAGGAAAACATTCCATAAGAAAATAAAGCACAAAGTAGTTTTTTAAATTCTTATTTCTTACAGTGCTATATTTATATAAAATATAGCACTGTAAACATGTAGATGTTTCTCTAATTACAGATATATTACTTCAATTTAAATCTTTTTAAAATTTCATAAAATTTTACAAATATTTTAAAATTTTTATAATGAAACAATTTAGTAGTAAATACATTGCTAAAATATTATTTGAAATATGTTATAATATTTAAACCACAGAGTTTTATCATAAATCCTAATTTTATAATGAAATATTTGTTTCAAAGATTTGAATATTAAAGATTACTAATTGATTCAAAAAATATAATTTGTTACATAATGCAGAATAATGAGTTCAGTGTGTGTGATTTGATATAAATTGCACATGCTGAACTCACTATTTATAAACATACTGTTTAACAACTACAATTTTTCATTTTGTGTACCATTTTTCCTTTGCCAGACAAAATGAAGAATGTAAATAGTAGGGAAATGAGATTACTAGATCACTTTTAGAAAATGAGAAAATTCTCAAAAATTAAAGAAAAAGATTAAATTTCAGCATAAAAACATTTAAACATAAGAATCTTGTTCAGTAAGATCTTTTATTTTAATAATTTATTAAACTACATATGAAATAATTTTTTTTATATCTGTTCATCTTAAATTTTAACTTCATCCATCTATTAATAAAACAGTCTAACTGAGCCAGATTCTTGATTTAATTTTGATTAAATTTCAGCATAAAAAGATCTAAAAATAAAGTTTTGTTAAGGCGAATGATTTGATGATAAAAAACAGTGTGACAGTCTTAAAAGTAATATGGATGTTTATTGATTTTATCCATTTTGTTTTAATTATCTTCTCTTCCACAACTGTTTTAATAAATTATTGTTTACACTAAAATTTCATGCATCAGTTTATCAAAAATAATTAAAAAATTTATATTTAATAATAAGTGGAAAAGCTGTATATATCTTATTCCAAAACAGGTCAATATTATAAAGATATTGTTTTATAAAGGCCTATATTATAGTCAAAATGATGATAATTATGTCATTAAATTAGTGTAATAACTTGCTAAACATGTCATGTAATTGTTATAGTATTCACGTGTGAGTTCACTTCTCCATAACGTTTCGTTAGTTTCTCCATTTTGTTCGAAGTATATATCTAATTTAAATGAAATTTAGTTATATTATATTCACTAGAGGATTGTGTGTGCTAAAAATAAACAAAATTGATTTTCTTATTGATAATAATAATCATATGTTTTGTTGTTAATAATTTCTTATTTAACAACAGAACAAATATTATCATTATTTTTAATTAAAATAAATGAACTTTTTAGATAAATATGGATAAAAAAACCAATTTAAAATAGATGCAAAATACTTAATTCACAAGATCTAAACTGCTTTCAAATACATATATATTGTCAGTAAACAATCATTATAAATTTTTTTCATTTAATAATTGGTAAAAACTGAATGTGTATTAACAATAGATTTATATCCAAAAGTGCTTGAGATCTTAAAATTAAAATTTAATTTATTCATGTTGTTATTTGGAAAATATGCAATTCATTCTAAGTGGTTGCTTATTGTTATACAACACTATAAAAAAGTTTAATATTAAAGATTTCCAATTAAAATAAATCATGAAATGAAACATGATACAGTGGACACTATTTTACAAAGTTGTACGGACTTCTAAAAAAAGTTTGTAAAGTTGAAAGTTCGTAAATGGAAATGGCATTAATTAACATTAGGGATTTTTTGGAACCAACTAAATAATTCATAAAAATGTGTAGCTCATAAATTGGAGGTTTGTAAAAAAACAAGTCCACTATATTTTGTTCTCAAAATGGAAATAAATTATCCATTAGTTTGCCTATGTTTTAAACAAGAGTCTTCCACTAGACCTGTATTGTATGTATTTAGAATTTGCATTTATTATTTAATCTAAGTATTAAGTTCACAACTGATAATGATAAATTTGTAAAAAAAAATATATATTAATACTTTTTTTATTTAATTGAATAATAGATTACATATAATTATTTTATATAAATTTTTAAAATTTAGAATACGATTGATTTGATTTAACATAAAGAATGTAGTGAAATAAAAATGTGATACATGAATAATTAATTACAGAAGTATAAGGCCAGAAATTTTTTAAGATTTAATTAGCTGAGTCTCACAGATAATGTACAAAGTCCTCTTTGAAATCACAACAGTGAAAATAATAAGCAATTGATAAAAAATAGAAAGAGAAGATGATAAAGTAAAAAGATAACTTATAAAAAAAATGATTGTGATGGCTATGCATTGAATCATTGCATATAAATTATTTTTACTTGATGCAGAATTATTCAGCATCTCTAAGGTTAGTTTGTTAAAATCATAAATAAAAACATCAAATATTTTTGTGTTCTGACTTTTGTATATGTGATATTTTCATTTTTCTATATTATTCTTTCAATCTAAAAATAACATTCGGTGATTCAAAATAAAACTTCACCCTTATCTATTTCTTATTAATAAACTTCTCAAATTACAAGCATGCTTTATATTATCAAAATAATAATGCTATTTTAGTAAGGATTAATAAGCTTAAATTTTAAAAATTAATTATAATCATTAATGATAATCAATAATAGAATTTTCTGATTTTTTATTTTATTTTTAAATTTAATATAGCTATGATAAAACTTTGGAAATATCTGAAGTTTATCTAGAAAACAGAATTTGAAATTTCAGTATTGCATAATTCATTATGCAATGACAAAAGGTGATAGTATTTACAATTTTTTTTTTTTTTCAATAAATGGAAATTCAGTCATTTTTTCCTTTTGTGAAGGAAAAAAAACTGGTAGCATTTGAAAGAAATTTATAAGTAATTGTACAAACAATAATTTTGTTTTGAAACAGATGTATTGGATAAAAATTCATAAAATATGCTTAATGATATATAACAAAATAAAGAATATGTATTGAAATTAGAATGCTAATATAAATATCAAAAATATATTTTTTCAGTTTAAGATCAAATATTTCATATAGAAGTTTAATATTTGTCTATTTTGACAGTTATTATGATTTTTAGAAATTTTTTAGAGAACTTATAATAGATTTAATAAGTTATAATTTCAAAATTAAATTATCTTATAAAAGCATTGTAATTTTTATTTTCCAATAAATTTTGTAGCAAGTGATGATATAATAAGCTCATAATAAATACAAAAAATAAAAGAAACTTCAAACGTTCTGTAGTAATAATTGCAATTTAAAAATTTGAAGAGTTTTTCTAAAAGATTGCAAATATTAAAATGTAAGTTTAACTTTTATTATGTCAGTTTGTAATAATAAAACTACACTTGAGTACTGATGTACTGATAAAAAGACATCAGTATTCAAAGTACATCATCATTGTACATCAAAATACTGATGTAGTACTTTGATATTTCATCAAATCATTCTTGTATTTGATAGATCTTTTGTATGGTAAATTGATAAGCTTGGTGGTTAAATTTTGATTGCCCCTTTTTCACTCAGAATACTAAGGGAGTGTATTTGATAGATCAAGAAAGCGGTTTTATGTTCCCTTTGTTAAAATACTGGTAAATCTTTTTATAACTTGAGTTTTTTATATGAATTATGGAATTGATGATAAAATCTGTTGATTCTAAATATTTCTTCTGTAATAGGAACATTTTCATTAATTATCTGCTTGTTAATTAGTAAAGTAGCAGACATGAACACTTTCTCCATCTTTTCTGATCCTTGCATGAAGGTGGTAGTAGTAGTGCTATCTTTATAAACTAGATCATGGCTTCCATATAAAGTGATACTGCTAGCAGGAAATGTGTATCATGTATATGTCTTACAATAGAATATATTATAATAGCCTAAAAAATAATATATTATTTCTATTTTTATGTATAATTCAGAAATACTGATGCTCAGCATTATCGACCCCATTTCCTCCATTAGTCTTTTTATAAAAGTTTATGGTTAATAAATATTTGAGAAATTTTCATATCTTAACTTATATTAAATGTTCTTTTTATTATTATTCTTTATTAATAGTCAAGATTTGTCTGAGAAAATTTTTATTAATCATTTATTGTTATTACTAGTTAACCATTGGCCACTATATGCCCAAATAATCAAAAAATAAACTTTTTTTTCTTATTTGTCAAATTTGAGATTTTGTTGTTGAATTCTTCTATGCAATCTGTGGATGATGCAACCATAGCCTGTCATCCATAATAAAAATAAAACTGATAAAGCACATGCACTGACTCTCTTACGGATTTAAGACTATTTTGGTCCCTGATGGATCAAAGTAGGTAATAATTATGAAGGGTATTAATTAATAATTATTTTATCTTAAAATAAAAATAATTATAATTTCTGAAATAAATGAAATATTATTTAAATAAACCATGAATGCCATATTTATATAGCCTTGACATGCCGAATACAAACTGAACCCTCAAGCTCAAAAATCCAGAAAATGAAGTCAAATAACAAAAAGTGCACAAATATAAATAGAAAGTAAACTATGATGATTTAAAACAAAATTTATAATGAGATTGGGATTTAATTTTCTAAAAGAAGCCATCAAAGATTGAAGCAAGAAAAAATAGTAATGGCAGCACTTTGTCTTGGAAGTTTTGGTCCGGTTTGCACGTCTGTAGAAACATGACTTCACATGCTGATTCCTTTATTATATATGATGATGATTATTTTTATTATTATTATAAATAATTTAATAATTCAAAATATTAAATTATAATAATCTAATTTTTAAATTGAAATTATGACTGCTTTCATTTATAAAATATATTATTACAGAATGAAATCAGTATTATATATTTTTAATATATGGCAATTGTTATTACTTAGTACAGGTAGTCCTCAACTTATTATGGATTTGATTCAAATTCATTTGATAGAAGTTGAAATGCCCAAAATTTATGCATTTTTAACAACAACAATTTTATTAGCACATACACATTATCTTAATAAATATAAAGAGCACAAAATTACAAGAACCAGATACAAAGAACACTTTCCATGTATCAGACCATTGTGTGTAGGACTTGAACTCATTGAATTACATTGACCACTCACAGAATTTACTGATTACATCATTGTTATGAGTATGAATCATAAGCTGGACTACCTGTACTTAAATTTTAAATGAAATATTTAATAAATAATAATTAATAATACGTTTTTATTATTATTTACAAAATAAATTTGTAATTATTATTATCAAAAATAGAACATGGCAGATGATACTTCAGCAGTAGAACATGAAATTCTTGAAGATCAAGAAGAATGTACTAATTATAAACCTCCACCTGAAAAATCTTTAAAGGAAATAGTTGCTGCAGATGAAGGAGATGAAAGCCTCCGGAAGTACAAAGAAGCACTTTTGGGACAAGCAACAAAAGATATCATCATTGTTGGTTAGTTATTCTAAGTTGTTGTTAAATACAAAATTCCATTTTCAGTTTAATAGTATATATTTTTCAAGAATGATTTATTTAATTTGAAAATGCCTAAGCAAAAACATTTCTTCCCATAGCAATAGTAATAAAAAATAAAAGATTCATTCGTGGAAATTTTAACTTAAAACATTTTCATTCAACAGTTATTAATTATTTCATTAATTATTCATAATATTAAAATTATTACACCCTCATCAATTTTTCATTTTATCACAAGTACTATATATTGTTAGAACAGAGTAATTTCACATGAGAAAAACTATTAGCACATTGGCAGGAATATGAAATCAGTCACAAATATAACAGAATGTTTTTGATTTTTCCTTCATTCTGTTATATTTGTGACTGATTTCATATTCCTGCCAATGTGCTAATAGTTTTTCTCATGTGTATCATTT
>WUQG02048863.1:0-10388 GCA_011317285.2 Androctonus mauritanicus
GCATCAGCCCCAAAATCAATTTTCACTCAAAATCAATAAACCACCCCCTACTTTGGCTATTCTTAGCCATCTCGTTTCCTTGGCAACGCAGAAGAGGAGGAGGAGGAAGATGTCTCATCCTCGCGGAATGTCTGTAATTACTCGAGGAGAGGGAATAAGCACAGACTCTTTTATTTACATAGCCCGGTCAATAGACCCCCTTTCCAATTGAAGATAACACGTTAAGAAATAAACGTTTCTACACAGTTAACATCTGAATAATAGTCGAAAGGGTATCGTTTGTTGTGGTAGAGAGGCGGAAACAAAGGAGCCGTTTTCGAGCCATAGACACAACACAGTTGCAGTCAAAACAAAATGGGATCGATAAGAAAAGATTCCGACCTGCAGGCGAACGGTTGCCTATCCCCTAAACCTTTAATGATTGGATAAACATTGATGTTTGTCAACTGAATTTTTAAGAGTGGAAACGTTTAAGTTGTTTTCCTTCTCTATTTCCAGTCTCTTACTTGGACGGTGAGAGCTACAACACAAATTGTGCAACGCCATTTTTTTTTCTTGAGCGTGTCATGCCAGCGACGCATAAAGTTCATAGAGTACAATCGCCCTTGAATCACAGTTTGCTCTTTTTTTCAAAACTTTTTCAAAAATCCCTTTTGTGTATCACGTTACTGATCAAAGAGTACATCTGTCATGCGGAGTAAAAATTGATACATTACAGGGCTTTAATTTTATTATGTTGGGATAGCCGACCTTCTTCTGTGTACACAAGTAATGCAGGTTGCGTGATAGAGCCACTGACCCCTTATGGCGTGACAGGGAACTGTGAAGCACTCGTGACAACATGGAAACGGTCTGTGATCATAGGACGGAAACTTTCAGACCGACGTTTTATAGTATTTATTTTTTTATGGGCTTATTGACAATATCTGTCATTTCAGCTGTCCCGCTTGGAATGAGATTATGCTCGATCAAGATGAAGATAAACATGTCCCATCTGATATTTAACTTTAAAAGGCCGGATACATGCCAGATTATTGTACGCTATCCGAAAAATGATGAAGAAATACCACGTTTCAAACTCCAAACTCGTACGATTGGAAGTCATTGGTGCAAATCGAATTGGAACTCTTACTCGAATTAGATCTATGTGTCTGGAACGACAAAAGGTTATGCTCTAACACGAATCCATACAGATGTTTATCTTTGGCAAAGAAACCCGCTGAAGAGGAATAAACTACTCTAACGATTACTCTTAAAACTCTTTCTTACATAATAGTCTTGCGCCAGTACGTTGCAAAAATATTAAGCATTCTAAAATAATTACTCCAAAGTTAAAAATGCAACAGTAGTTATGTAAAAGTTTACTTTGATGCCTTAACTTTGTAATAACTTTTTTTATTTTTAAGCAATCTTTACTGCTGGAGAGGCTGTTGCGGACTCCTTTCTGAAAACTACAATTTTTGTATGGGAATATCGCGTGCAAATAGATGGATGAACTTTGACTGATGTTAGCGTCCTCAAAAAGGTTGAAAAATCGGTAGACTATCTTCTCTTCTCTTTCTTTCCACGTCACGAATGCCTCAACCAAGAATTCTTTATATTGTTAAATTTTATACTTTCTTTTATACAATTTATTAAAAAGATATATGGTCCGCTTTACAATTCGAAACATTATAGAGTCTTTTTGAAAGAGAGAGAGAGAGAGAGAGAGAGAGAAATTATTTACTTTTGTAGAATAGATATAAATATCTAAAAAAAGTAAAAAAACTGCTCTAGAATGTCGTGAAGGCCCGAATTCAAGGAGTTTTTCTTCACTGAACCGAGTTATTTTATGTCTTGTTTCAATTTTTCGATGTTTTTCTGATTGATCTAAAGATTTCTCTTGTGATTTTTTATTCAGTTTTTTTCCATATGAATAGTTTAGACTTTTGAATCCATTATTCTAACGATTTAAAAGTTAAAAAAATATATTTGAAGCATGTAAAATGTTAACAAGTAGGGGGGAAATATAGAAAATTATAGAAAAAAATATACAAAAAAATATAACCAAATTTTGGATTCCCTGTTTTGTTTTGTTACCAGATTTCTATAGGAGCAACCTTTCTGAGAAAATAACGTTTCGGACGTGCAAAAATCTTTCACATATGTTGTCATAGAATGAAAATGAGCCTCGTCAACTACAGATGACGTCAATTATTAGGAGCAGATGGAATGAAAAGAGACACTTTACCCAACCAAGACTTATTAGTGGTGTAGCACAAGGGGATCGTTAAGAGAGTAGACGACTGGCGCCAATCCTTTCATTTCTTCTTTATCACTCAAAAATACACGCTAAGAACAGGGAAACTTCTCTCATTCGAAATTTGATTTGTGTTAACCTCTCTTTACTCAATTCGGGAGTTAAAAAGTTATAAAAAAAAAAAAAAAACAGCAACCAAAAGAAAAAAAAAAAAAGCAAAAGAAGTTGCAGCAACTCGGACGCCTTTTCTTCTCCTCGCATAACCAGTACTGGAAAGGTTAAAGTTCAAATAGACCGATTTCGTGGATAGATAAGTAGAAGAATGCAGAAGGGTTTTCTCCATTATTTCTCTACGTCAGCCATACCTCATAATGGCAGGCGGTGAATGGCTAATTGTACAATTACAGTCAATGTGCGAAACCCTTTATAAGACTCCACCTGTGGGTGGCAGATACTTTGCATCCCCAGTTTTACCACCCCGTTCGGTTCATTGTTCGAAGTAGATTAAAGTTTATTCAACTCGTTGAACTTTAATGTAAAACAGATGTCCGGTTTTGTAATCTTATTTTATTGACAATGCAAAACTTGTATTGTTGCTAGCTGATTTATGTACAAGGTCTTAAGCTCCAATTTCACTGGCTTCCAAACATCTCTCATTCTCATTCTCTCAAACTGTTTACAGTTCTTACATTTCGTGCAATCGAAATTTTTAGTAGAAGTTGATTGATGCTCGAAAAGTTAAAAAAAAAAAAACGAAAAAAATATACTGTATCATTGTTCTCGGAATTTACAGTTCATTATATCTCCCGATTAATTGAACGTCGTTAATATCCAATTTTCTTGTAACTCATTGTCAAAATTTGTCAGTTATCTTTTAAATCTTCTTCTAAAAACAAACTTTATAAATAAATATATATCAAGAAAGAAAAAAATGAGTGCTAAGACAAAGTTATTTCGGTATAAAGTTTTCATCTTTAATCATGAAAATAGACTCAAAAAAATATATTCTCGAACGGAGAATTTATTCGAAAAATTTTTTGATTATGCTACATCTTACTGTTTTACATCATGATTTAGTAATAAATCTAAGTAGAAACACTTGGTACGACTAAAAATAGATACTATAATCCAAACTCACTATAAATAAGTTGATGACAGGATATAAGGAAACTAAAGAATAGTCCTGAATAAAAATTACTCACTTTTGGAAAGGAAAACTAAAATTTAAATTTAGTTATTTTTTTGTTTATATTAAAAGTCTGTTTGCTTTTTAAATTAAACTTATTTTTCATCTTATTTTTCTAAATTCGAGAACAGGAAAATAAAAAAAGGTGTTTCTAATTTTTTTTTTTTACGTTTTATGCTGATATCAGATTTAGTTTAATTTGTTTGATTTTGAGGTTTTTAATATATATTTTTTATTTTTTTAATTTTGTTTCTTGTGTGTGTATGTAATTCAATTGTTATCTTAAGAAACTAGATTTTTAAACTTTTTTTTTTAATTTTCTTATCAATTTAATTTAAACAAACTGTTACATTTTAATTTTTTCCGTTCAACAGTTCAGTCCTTTTTTTTTTTATTATTAATCAGAGATTTAATTTATTTTTACTAAAATAAATGGTGTTTAATATCACGAATAAATTAATCTTTGTTAAAAAAAAAAAAAATATGTGCTTTTTTGAAAGTTTTACTAGTTTAAATAATTGCCTAATTTAGTTCGGTTAACGCGACTCAATTAACGGATTATTTCGGTTAAAAATATACTTTGTAGATTTACAGTTTTTCTAAATAGAAAATTGTTTTCCTCAAAGCAATTTGTATCACTTCGATATCTAAAAACTCCGGATACAAACTATATCGAAGAAAGAAACAAAAAAAAAAAGTATTAACTTCGTTTAAAACAGAATAGGGAAATATAGTGTAAATAAAGATAAAAATCGCATTAAAAGAATCATTTTGGACCAAGTTTGTTGATTTTGGGCTTGGGTGATGTACACAGATAGAACACGTTGCGTTTTCTAAATGTTTATCTGGGAATCCAGAAATCTGAGTTTAGTTTATTTACAGTAGCTGCTGCTGCTGCTGCTGTAGTGACGCAACCCTCCTAATACCGTCATCAGTTATTAGAAGAAATTCTTTTGAACTATTCTTGGATGTTTAAAATGCTGAAAAATCTGCTAATCATGCAAAAAAATAATACACCTTGTTTATGTTTTCTTTCCATATACCGAAATTTCGAAAGTTTCGCTGCATCCGACATTAAAATTTGTTACATTTATCGCAATTGACGGGATATGCGCTTGCTTATCTTCTTACATTGGATGCGATAAGTCGTAGTATATTCTACCACGATTTCTTTACAGAATTCTAGCGGATATTTAGTTGCATCTAGAGAAGAAGAAATATATTTTCCCACTGCTTTTTTTATGCCTGCTTTTTTTTAACCGACTTTACTTGATAAAATTGTTGTTCTGGAATGTTTAAACAGAGTTAATTTTTTGGTTCTTTGTCAATCTTCGGATAATTCTGACATAAAAAACTGATGTGTCTGAAGTTTTTGATGTCACTTATTCGTTTCAAATGTTTTTCTCCTTTTTTTTATACGTCTGCAATTAAAGTGATACTTTTAAATTCATGATTATTTGGCTGCTATCCAATTTTGTGGACATATCCTTAGTTGTTTTATTTTTTTTACTGTTCAGATTTTGCTCCTTTGGATATGCAATGGTATATCTTCGTTCTTCTGTTCTTATACCCGAAAACTATACCTGAACTCTTATACAATTATATAAAATGTTAACAGAACAGCACATACATATTTAACGAGCTCTACAAGTGTTTTGCCTCCACCAAGTCGAAACATAAGAAAATCTCTATTCTTTCGTTTTTTCCCCCTTCTCTGTCATAAAAATAATCGCAGGTTACTAACTCATAAAAATTAAATAATAAACTGTACTTTACTAAATTAGATAAAAATCATCAGAAGAAAACGAAAACCTGTTTAGAAGTTACTGACCGGTTGTAGCCTATTTTATGCCTATTCTATGGAAGGCCTACTTTCTTGCTAATATGTAAGTTAGTCCTTATGCATCTGCTTCCTCCCAATAACTATTTTTAACTCCAACCTGTCACTTTAAGTTACAGTATCTTTAAAGCAATAAAGTAACAGAGATCGTGTGTCTACTAATCCTTTTAATTAATTTATTTTTAGATATTTATTTTTAGGATTTGTTTTTTTTTTCTTTAAACTTAAAACTTCTCGAATTTCGTTCCTTTTACTGTATTCCTGACAGGTGATCCGACCGAACTAACGTTGGCCTGACTGAAAATTTGGACTCCTCTTTCCTTATGTGGTATAGCAGTTATTTTTTAGAGTCGGGTGTATGTCTACAAATCCTTTTAATTTTTGGGCAATTCTTTCTGAGGTTTCAACTAGTATTATCTTTTTGTTGCTCCAGTTACATTCGTCTTTTATAAAAAAAAAAAAAAAGGTCAAAGGTTCTGAGTTAATACCACGTGTGTGCAACCAGTTAGACGTTGACCAGACGGTATCGATCTTATGTTCTTGTACACGTGACCAGATTCGTGATAGCTTATACCACGTGGAACCATTTCTAGAAGGGGTCTATATAGCACCTATCATCGCCATTACAAGATGTCCATGAAAAATTTACTTTATTTTGCATTTACTATAGCTTAATATTTAACAAAGCCAATTTATTAAGTCTTGTCACGGAAATTCGTGATACGTGCTCTTAAATGTATTTATTTTGTAGAAATTTTTCAATTATCTAAAATTTCTTTAGGTTTCATTCATCGAGTATGCATGAACACTGTTTTTTTTTTTCTTGAATCGATTTCTTATGCCGCCATTTTATTGTATCATCAGCAGATATGAATATTTATATTTTATTGCTGAGTAAACAAAGTTTTTGTCTTTTAATATCGATAAAGATGAAAGAATTTTGATTTGTTAAAAGAAAATTGCGCTATCCTTTTCTAATGGGGGAAAAAACCACTACTGTAAGTGAAACATCTAAAAACTTCAACAGTCGAAAGTCGGCAGACAAAGCGAAGGTAAATCCCTCTTCGCATATAAGGTCGTATTTACTTCTATAAAAAAGCAGTCCGAGAGAGATTGAGGTTTCTACAGAAGGCCCCTCTGAGATGTAAAGAGAAGTGAAACGATTTATTTTTAAGCCGGGTGTTAGATGCGGGATACAGAACATTACAAACAGCTTCATCGCGTGAATGGATGCCATAACCATTATATATGCAAATGTTGTTACAAAAGTACAGTTAAACATGATATTAAGTTCGACCGAAAACACCATTATTGACACTGCATATGACAAGATTACAATTTCTTGTTTAATCTGCATTGAAACATTTTGGTAAGGACTCAACCAAATCCAACATGTTACATTCTCTATCTCTTTTGCAATATTCAAACAGTAAAGACTATTCGGAGACTCATACCGAAAATTTTATTGCAGGACCAGCAATTTTCCGAACTTCAATCTAGTTTCCATAAAATTATTCGTAGGTTTTTTTTTTCTAAGGGAATCCAGATTCGATCATCGATTTCTATTCCTTGCATTTGCTTTATTACGCATTCTATGCTATTTATATAAATTTTATATTTATTTTAACGCTTTAAAAGAAGTATAAAATCATATACAACTAAGTTTCATAGAAAATTCAGTTTTTGCTGGCTCAGTAAGCCTCTCAGGATATATTATCATTATTATATTTAGTTCAATATGTAAAATACATCACGTGAAATATTGAATTCTTGTTACATCCCGAGGATTTTTATTTTTATAATACTTTTGACTGCCTTCATTTTCACGGAAAACCGAATTAGATCGATGCGAAACAATGTCACTCTTTCCAATAGATTCAGATTTCCGGCCGTTTTGTTCTGTCTCTGAATAGTCGGAACGATCATCGAATTATCTTCAACCTTGACATTTTGGTTTTCTAGAAAACCGGTTTCATGTCTTGATCATAAAATTGGTTATTCACTTCTCGTCTTAAGTTTTGAACGTGAATTCTGTATCGAATTTCGTGCTGCACAGGTGACTGTCCCAAAAGTCATGGTTCACTTGATGTGACCATTCTGTTTGATTTTTTTCTCCTTTATTTAATTTTTTATTTTCTTTCGTAAATTTTTTTAAGTTTAACAAATACGCTATAGATCTTTTTATTAGCAAAAAAACAAAGAACAATAATTGAAATTTTTAAATGGATTTGTATATAGTTTATCTAAAGAACAATCTTAGATAAGGAGCCGTTTAAGATCGGTTAAAGGAAATATAGTAAACAAATAAAGATATTTACTCTGTTATTTTATCAATTTAGGTGCTGATAATAAATTCGAACTGAAGAAAGAATAAAATTAATTAACCTACTTTTCAGTCTACTTTCTTTTAAATCGTTTAGGCCTCTAACGTTCCGCCATATTTTTGAGCTTTTGTGAGGCCGATGTGAGATTTCTATGACACTAACAATTATCAATTAACTGTTGCTGTTAGTAAGCCGCATAGACTACATATCATTCACTTCATATCTTCTATAGATTCAATCATCATGATTGTTTAATGACCCTGTTACATAATATATATAATTTGTTTTGTCTTGCATGATGTGTAATTAGGAGATAATTATACGTGATTGACTATATTTACTCTAATTATTGACAACGATAGCGGATCCAAAATTAGGTAAAATGTCACGTCATTAAATTTCATTTGAAAAACTTTTTAATTCAGTACAAGTAAAAGCAGAATCTGGATAACATAGACATGATTTTGCATTTTAGCATACAATGCCACATATATATGTGTAAAATACATTGGCAAAGCTCTTAATTGAACTGTTCTGGATAGGAAAGCGATACTTCAGCTCATAATATGCCATTTGATGCTCAAGAAATGTTGTAAGTTGCAACAAAATCACCCTTGGCTTATGCAATCATTTATAAAATCAGATTTATGTTTTGCCATCCATCATAAAAACACCTTTAATGTTCTTAGTATTACTTAATCTTCACAATGTTTCAAAGTTATTAAAATTATCCATTTTAAAATTTTTATTTACTGTCAGACTAGAAATTTCTTTCCATTCTATTTTGCTTTTATCTTTAATTATTATTAAAGGTCTCGGATAGTAAAATCTTGCGGAAATGAAGTTAGAAACGAGAAATTTTTATTGGCGCTGTTAGATTTGACATAAAGATAGTTAAAGATTTTTCTTTCCTATTTAAGAAAAACAGGATATTTATTATGGTGTAAATGTTTAAAGAAATAATGCCAAAGGGTATTTAGCGGATGAATTTTCAAAAGGGGGGAAAAAAAAGAGAATTTTTATGGCATTGCCAGATTTAGTTTAAAAGAAGGCGGAAACTTGTAAATAGGTTTAAGAAACAAAAAAAGTCAATTTTTGGGAACTTTTCTATTTTTTTTAGCTAATGGATCTAATTTCTCTTATAAAGGAAGACGTTATATATAACTTCTAAAAGAGTATCAATCGATTAATTGTTTATTCCGATCGACTTTAGATGAAATGTTGAAACAGCTGTCTAGGATTAGAGTAATTGGATGTTAAGACGAGAATTGTCTTATTGATCAGATAAGCCCCATCTTATTGATCTGCTTCTCAACTTCCTAATATTACTTTAGGTTAAAGGATAGGATTGATTTACGACTTGATTATTGTGTGCGATGCATACTCGTAAATTAGGCTAAGCCTTTGCAAAATTAGGACATCCTGGCCATAGACCTGTTTGATGTGTTCCATATTAAAGAAAAAGTCGATTTTTTTATGAATTATTAATCCTTTTATTATCCCGACGTTCATACTAAAACTAAAGTGACTTTTGTAAAAGATTCGACTTAAAAAATATATATGTCGAATATAATTTAGGCAGCGGTTAAGCATCAGATGTTTTATTCTTTACTTTTTTTAAGTAAAACTCAAGAAAAAAAGGAAAATATCCGATGCTTAGTTAAAAAATTTTTTATATGTACTAGAAGGGATCTTATATAGCGTGATTGTGGAGACAGTGAGCTTATAGATATGAAGAGGAGGAGCGAAATTAAAACAAAATCATGCATGGATTAGTAAGATCAATGAGTTCATCAAGAACAATGTAACTTAAAGAAAAGACGAGAACAAAGTAACCCAGACAGACGTTAGTTAACATTGACAGGTCGCATGTATAGCCCCGACCTTGCAAAACGGCATTCCAGAAAGAAAATCGGCTGGACTTGCACCACTGGACTACCACAGCACGTGCCATTGGACTGTCTAGACATCTCTGAGGTCACCAGTCTGGTTCCGGATCTTTGCGCATGTCTTAGAGAACAAGTAAAGCTGCTCAAGATCAGAGATGAAGGATAGTAGAACTTCATGTAAATCTCTCTAACCTGGAAGAAAAGATTTTAAACCGGTTACTTTGTATTAAAGAGATCATTTTTAATATTTGATGCATTTCCTCTTTGTGACTAAAATTAATTGAATGAATAATTTATCATCCAATTTTTTTTTTAATTTGTACTTTTATTCTATTGAGTTTATTGTAAACTTTCTCAATGATTAAAAAAACTATCATCATCTGTTTTTTTTATGCAGTCTCAATCGAAAGTGATAGTAAATAGTTTTTCTTTCTATAAAGAGAAGTTGAAATTATTTTTAAGGATGATAGACTTTTAGTGTGTTTTTTTTTTTAACTAGAGAATTGTTTTTTTTTTTTTTTACGGAGTATTTAATAGATATCAAAATGTTACTTCTGGATCCAGTTTTCTGGGATGCAAATTTAGATATAAAAGTTTTCTTGAGTATATTATACTAGAAATTGACTAATTTTAGTTAAAAAAAGAAAAAAACGCATTTCCCAAAAATATTTTTTATTTTTATTATTTAATTTTTCTAAATAAAGATTTTTGGGAGGCACAAATTTTAGTTAAAAAATTTCATTTTTAGGTTTACTATACCTAAAAACTGAGCTAATTTTAATTAAAAAGAAAAAATATTATTCCCAATCAAACTGTTCATCTTACCAAGTCAATTTTTGGATCAACTTTAATTGAGAAATGAAATTTTGGTTAAAAAGTAACCTTTTTAGATGTATTATATTTAAAAATC
>WUQG02048874.1:0-10387 GCA_011317285.2 Androctonus mauritanicus
CAAGGAAACGACTGAAGCATTCAGTTGGGAAGTACTTGTGCATGCAGCTTACTCACCAGACTTGGCACCATCAAACTACTATTTATTTGCATTGATGGAACACGCACTTGCTTAGCAGCACTTCATTTCTTATGAAAATGTACGAAAATGGCTTGATGACTGGTTTGCCTCAAAAGAACAAGTTTTTTTGGCAAGGCATTCATAAATTGCCAGAGAGATGGGAAATATGTATAGCTAGCAATGGACAATATTCTGAATATAATATTTTTTATCATTTCGTACAATAAACATGTATTTTCTATACAAAAATTCCGGTTTCATATTTATACACCTGATATAATTATGATTTTCATTTTTAATGTTGATATTAAAAAATCATACTATATTTGAATTTTATTTCATATTTATAAAAATTTCATATATTATTTTCTCATACTTCAAAGTATCAAAAAACAAGACCAAAAAATGGAGACAATTTATATAAGTAAATATGGTAATTGTTTTCATTGAAATATTTATAAATTTATAATTATTATTTCATAACATCAGAAATTTAATATAATATACCTAACAAATCAGCAAGATATTGAATAATTGATGTTTTTCCAGTACCAGTTTCACCAACAAGAAGAACAGGTTCAGAGTTTTTAACAGCAACTGCTACTGATTCCAATAATGTTACTGACTGACGAGTATGAGCATATACAGCTGAATATCTAAAAAATAACAACAACAATTAAAAGAAATATTATATTTGAATATAACTGAAGTTTGTTTTTAAAAATACAAACAATTACTGTTTAATTTATAAAAAAAATATTCTCCATTATTACTTCTGATATTAAAAAAAATTGTCAATCTTAAGCAATTTAATCTTTGGAATAAATGAATTGTTTTATGCCTATTAGTCTACAATAAAATATTAATAAAATTCATAATTAGTGTGTTTTAAACAGAAAATATTGAGTCTTTTCAATTACTTTGAATTTTCTCTATTTAAAACACATTAATTTTGAATTTTATTATGATAACTATTTTATTGAAATCTAACAGACATAAGACAAATTCATTTATTAAAAGAATTATATTGATTAGTCTTGACATTTTTTTAAAATTAAAATTAATAATTGAAAATATATTTTATAAATTACATAATAATACTTTCTATTTGTAAAAATAATTCAATTATATTTTTTATAATTTCTGAATTAAAATGTAAAGCAACAATAATTTGTAAGTTAATTGCCATATTAAATTTAAATTAAAAAATTACTTGGCTTTTAGTATCTTGGAAAGTCATTATTAAATAGAAAAATCCATAATCAAAATAAAAATCAACTCTTTCATCCTTTCTTCAAACAAATCTGCAGCTCTTTCAAGATGCTTAACATGCTTTTCTGCTGAAACATTCTGCCATTTAGCAAAAGTACCATGTGCTATTTCAATAGCACATAAAGCCTAATCATTTGTTATATTTGACACTTCTCCAATTATATTTTCCAAATGCACTGGACAAATTTAGCAACTCTCTGCCAATTATCGGCCCAACTTGCCATCTCTTTTTAATCAATCCTTTTATATCATTCACAAATTCAAAATTTTAACTGAATTGCTAATAACCATCCCCAAGGAGTTTTTCCTTTCCTCTTCAAAGATATATTGTGACAATGGAATACATGGATGAGGCTCATATTCTAAACTTTTAGCTTTCTCCAATGGATCAGATACTAATTCTTCAATTTTAACATTAGAATCATTTATTTGATTGACAAATGAGCTATTAGCTTCATTTTCAAGAAGACATCTAATAAAGTATGGCAATAAATCACTATTTACCAATCAGCATATATACACAGCAATTTATACTTGATGCAAGCTTTAACATTACATAATCATATAAGTCCTTACCCATCCTGTGTAAATGCTGAAACTCAAATCCAGGGTGATTTTTATTTTGCAAGGTCTATTATAGTAGCAAAAATATAAGTATTATGTGTTCCAAAACATGGATAGAAGTGATTTTGTTTATTTAAAAGTTTTTGTGGACAGGGAAGGTAGAATATATCTGTATAGATTTTTCTAATTAACATTGGATACCCACTTAACCCTAATTCTTGTGTGTACTTGATTTCAAAGTCCCAGTAAGTTTCTTTCACAAGTCTCATCATGATCTTATGCTTTGAATGAATAGCAACATCTTCAACAAAATCAAGACCAAACAAAGTATGTTTTCAGTATGCTTGCACAGCCAAGCCAAGCCAAGCTCTTTCCACTCAGAAAGTGATTCATCGAGATGTAATTGCTCAAATAAAATTAATGGCATCTCAAGTCTTTCTGACTCTTCTGCATCTATACATAATGAAATATTGTACTTTTTTGCTTCACGACAAAGCTCTAGTATCTTAGTTTTCAGTTCTTCAGCTATATTATCAAATTGGCAGAATTCATAGCATGGATGCAATGAAGATAACGTGATTGAAACTCCATGGGATTTAAAGCAATCATTTGTATCATGAATTCACCTATGGCTTTTATTGAATGTATATTGGCAGAATTGAACAGCTTTTAGCCTAAATGCAGTATGTGACATGATGTGGGTAAGGACAGGTAATGAGGCTTCTGACTACAATGACACAGAGACCATGGTTTAGGTAACCAATAACTTCCCTTAATAGAGAGAGATTTTGTACGTGGCAAAGAAATCCAACAATCAATTCAAAGTAACAAAATAAATTGAATTCATTCCTTTTTACAAACAAAAGGAAGACTGTTAACTGTGACTTCTCTTTAGTCGGACGTTCCTAATATGAGGAGGAGCACCAGATGAGTTACTTGACTTTCCTTCTTCTTATTTATGGAAGAAAACTGTTAGTACTGTCCGAACATTATTTTCATCTTGTTCAGTCTTTTATTGACTCTTGGGCATGGTGAACTTCTCAAGATTCTGAAGCAATACTCTTGGATACATTCTTTCTGTACTGAATCATTCAAGCCATTCACTGATTTTCTTTTTTCTCACCTTGTTCATTCCCCAGATCACCTCTGACCTTTTGATTTCACCTTTTTCTCAGGGAAAGATGACATCTTATGTTTTCTCCTTTTTTTCTTTGTTTTTTTATTCTTTAATCTCTCTTGTGAGACACCTGCATTTAATGCAACTCTTTGTTTGATCATATATTTTCTGTTGTTTATTATTCTTCCTTTATGTTATGGAGATAAGGATCTCCAGATCAGGTAGAATGATATCTTTATTGTTTGTTTTACTTTGAAGGTATCATTCCATTCAAATTCCTTTCATAATTTCAACAAGATAGGGAATGATACCTTCCAGCCGACCTAAATTCTAGGTCTCCATAGAATTGTTACTAACATATTACAGACATACATACATGTATGTGTGTGTGTTTGTGTTTGTGCGCATGCATGCATGCATGTGTGTAGAATTAGTTGAGATTAAAGTAGCATATTCAAAATTTGTGATAATTCAGGCATTAATTTTTAGTTTTATGTTAAACTGGAACGGAAATTGTAGACTTAAATATAAAAAATGACCAAAACAAATATTGCCTTTTCATCAGGCAGCAAATTTTTAATGATATTTGAATTTGTATAAATAAAATGAATGTGATCATTTTCTGAAAATTTATTGTTTTATTATCAGGTCTCAGTAGTACTGCAGTTTTAAAATTTTCCATAAAAATATTAAAAATTTTCAGAAAATTCTTTTTATATATATGCATTAATTGTTATTTCACATTATACATAAAAAGTAATATATGTTATTACAAATCTAAAAAGCAATAAGATTTACAGATAATCCTCAACTTACAACACTGAAGTAATCAGTAAATTCTGTGACTGGTCAATGCAATTTAATAGATTTGTATCCCAGATCCAAAGATCTGATATATAGAAAGCATTTTATTTTTTTTTGTGTTTGGTTCTTGTAGTTTTGTGTTCTTCATGTTTATTAAGATAATGTATAGCATTCTAGTAAACATTAATAGTGAGAAATCCATAAATTTTAGAATTTATGACTTCTGATCAAATCTACTTTATAATAGCTTGGTTCAAACTGAATCCCGTCATAAATTGAGCTACCTAGATTCATTTAACAAATAAATCATTTAAAAAAATTATATAATTTGAGATCATGTAATTTAAAGCCTGAATTTTTTGTTCCAAGTACTTTGAATTAACAAGTTTTATTCTATATGATTTAGTTTTGAATTTCCATTTAAAAAAAAAATTAAAATATTTTCAATATATTTAACTAATATTTAATATATAACATATTTAATAAAAATATAACTAAAAAAAATTATTTACCTTTTTCCTGATATATTTTGTTTTTTCCTCTTCAGAATAACTCGTCCTATTTTCACTACCTCAGATGTGATGGAGATCTCTGGTTTATATTTTGTACAAAAATATTCAATCTTCAAATAACAGAAAATGGAATTAGTTTTATTAGATTAACATTTAAAGTTATATTTAAATTTAAATAATTAGATTTGCTAGATAATTTATTTATTAAATATAAAATTATACCTTTGCCTCAGTTAGATTTAATTTTGTGCCAATTGATTTTGCTAGATTTAAGCGTTCAGTATTAGAAGATAAATGTTGACAAAAACAATCCATTGCATCTTGAAATATTGCTATAGCTGATTTTGTTGATTTAAAATCAAAATCTTGAATAATTCTATGACACCATTTTAATAAATCTCTGTAAATTATAATAAAATATCTGTCTTTAAGATATTCTTTGTTTGGCATATTAAACTGCAATAATATATAGAAAAAATATTTACCTTGTAGATATGAGACGACCACTTGATGACTTTGGAATAAGTGTCTTAATGATTCCATTATCATGTTCTCCTGAAGAAACCATAAAATATATATCTAGTATTTGATTAATAATTGATCTTAAAATTGGCCATTTTGTAGTTATTAACTGAAAAATGAATAAAGTTAAGTTCTGAATATTAATTTTGTTTCTATCTAAAATAAATTATTCAAACTTGAAATGGTAAGTATTATAAGTAATATATTAAAAGTTATAAATATTTAATTATTTTCACAGTCATTGTTAAATAAAGGAAAACCTTGTAAAAAGTATTAAATTGAATAGATGGTGCTATCTTAACTCATCTATTAAATTTTTGATTTTTAACTGCAAATATATGTTTTACGTTATTAAAAAAAAAACAGATGAATTTAAAATTATTTTTAAATAAACTTTTTCTTTAATCTGATTATTATACTAACTGTAAAGAAAACACATAAGATCAATTTTCACAAAATTATTCAGTATAATGAATGCATCACTCTACTAAATTGATAAAAGAATAGAAATTCTAAACTCTTTAAACCTTTTGAAAAAAAGGTGTAAAAGAATTTAAAAATTCAATTCTTTTAACATTTTATATTTTTAACAAAACTTGTTATTATATGAGTGCAATTTATTAATTAGTAAATATTCAACTATTTTTTTGCTTCACTTTTCCCTTAAAAAGCAAATTAAAAATAATTCAATATTTACTAATTGATCAAAAATACCAGAAATCTCACTAACTGAATCAGAAATATTGAAATTGCCATATTTGAAATGAAGTTATCAATTTGACACTAGGACCTGTGAATGTATTGCATTTTTAAGTATTTAATAGTGCAGTAATCTATAAAAAAAATAGCAATTATATAAAAGAAAAATATAAAGCAGCATAATAGCTATATATTTTTTTGACATTTAATAAACAATTTTATACTGCACATTATCTAAAAAGAGTATTATTATTTAAAAAACAATATTTTTATAGTAATTTGTTTAACACAATAAAATTTTTTCATAGAAGTATCAATCACAATTTAAAATTGCATTTTATATTATGTAGAAATTCAAATGGCCTAAAAAAACATACTGTAAATTAAATAATGCATATGTCACTTAGCATGTTCGACACTTAACACCAAATTGATCTTCTAATTAAGAATATTTTATTCCAAACAACTTATTATGTGAAAAGATTTTTCTAAAAAATGATTAGAATACAGCACATTTGTAACTAATCAGATTATTGGATCATAAAGATATTAGATTTGAGTCATAAATCACATTCTGTAAATCACTATTACAAATTTTTCATTTTTTATGAGTATAGTTATGTCTAATAAATGCACTTTACTTTTACTTACTTGTTCTAAGTTTAATTTAATACCTATGTTGCTGTTCATAAATTATTTTTTAATTTATCTGTTCTTACTTCATCCTTCCAGATAAAAATATCTGATATAAAAAGTATTAGAAGCATTCAAAGCTTGTAAGACTCTCTCCTCAGTAAATCTCAAACCAGTTTGGTTGGTATGCCAACCATTAGGTTCCAGTCAAGACACTTCTGACTTGTCTGAGAAATCTCTTATAAAGAACAGACTTACTTAAAGAAGGATTTATGAACAGTAATCTAGATCTTAAACTAAACTTAGGACAAGTACACAAAAGTAAAGTGCATTTCTTAGAAATAACTGTACTCATAAAAAAAATAAAAGATTCTTAACAATAGTTTATAGAAACCCAACTTATGGCCCAATCATAATATTCTTGTGATCTAATAGCCTGATTAGTTACAAACATGCTGTGTTTCAATTAGTTTTTAGAAAAATCTTTTCACATTCTTTAAGAAGATCAAAAGAAGAAATTAGAGTTTAATAAAATCATCCATTACAGAAAAATAATGGATATACCAAAGCATTCATGAATAGAATTTATAAGAAAACTAAGAAGAGCACTGAAAAAATATAACTAATATAAACCAATATTTAAACATCACACATACTAACCAAAGTCATGAAGATTATGCAGCTGTACCCTTTTCTCAAGCAATTCAAAAACTGTCAGGAAAGCACTGAAAGATCAACTCAAAAGATTATCAAGCAAGAGTCTCACCATCTTTAGTGAATTCAGGAACGAAAGAGATAGATATGAAGAGGAACATAGAACAGGTATATATCAGATAATGTTGTTTAATCATGACTAGTAATCCAGTAATATTATGTAGGCATCACCAAATGAAACTTATATGAAAAGCTATATATGCACAAGAACAATATTAAGGTAGGAAAGTTTTCCACAATATTAGTAATGATATTCTATGAAAACAAAGTAGAAATAAATTAGAATAATGCTAAAATCATAAAAATCATATCAAACTTATGCAGAATTCTTCATAAGTGAAACAATGGAGTTGCAAAACATAGCCAGTTTGACGATATAATAAATAAATAACCTGCAGAAAATATCTCAAAAGTTCCTGCTTTAAAAAATATTTAGGATTAAAAAGATTTTTTCTAGACCTATAACTGTTTTCTATTTATTAATTACATATCAGAACATATGCATGCTATTATTTTATTTCAAGTAAATACATTAACTCATATAATCACAACAAATTCAGAATGCTATTTTAAAATTTTGTATTATAAAGCTGTTCTATTCTTCTAATACATGTATTATCTTCATGTAATGTTTGTATTATTTTATCTGTGTTGAAGAGCATACGAATAAAAAGTGATCCTTATATTTTCCTGCTCTATTATAATGTTCAGTTTTTCATATTTTTAAATAAATATGAAAATCATTTCTAAGACTAATTTAATATTATATAATAGTGTGCAAATAAAGATTTGTATTATATCATAGCAGATCATGAAAAGTCAGAAAAAAATTGATAGCTTACATTCAAGTAAATAAAGTATTTTACAATATACTCACAAAGAACTAAGCACTTGACAGCAGATGTATGTTAGACAGTAATTTTTATTAAACACTAACATTTTCGATGCATTCGTCAGGCATTGAAAAAGAACAAGTTTAACATACACCTGCTGTCAAGTGCTTAGTTATTTGTGAGTATTACAGTAGTACCAAAGCAGATTAAGAGTATTATGGATTTTACAATATAATTGTGAAATCTTTTCATAAATACTATTAATTTATATAAATAGCTACATAAATAAATGAATTGGAATAGAACAAAATGCATATAATAAGCAATATTTCATTCATATATTGTAAGAAATTTTAAGCATTATTATATAAAAATATTTTAATATTTTTAATCTACTAAAGACCTATTCACATCAAATTAGATTTTACTAACAAAAATTAATCAATTAAAAAATTAAGAAGGAATTAATCAATAACTATTGATATACATACTTCTTCAAGTTCATCTCTGGACAAAGATTCAATCACAATTTTTTTCCATAATTTTGAAATCATATCTGATGGATTGCGAAATTCTGATTGATGTCCTCCAAGACTTCCAATTAATCTTAATGAAAAGTAAATAGTAAGACATAAATAAGCAAATAATAAATCAGAAAAATTAAACAAACATAAATAATAATAATAATAATAATAATAAAATATAAAAATCAGAGATAGAACAGATTGCAAAAATTTTAATTTATACATTAAAATTATATTTAAATATAATTTTATATAAAAAATATTTAAAAACTGCATTAAAATTTCCACATTGAAACTTATATAAATAAAACTTATATTAAAAATATTTGTTGTAACTTGTATATATTTTTTGATTTGCATATGTTTTTTTGAAATTCAAGGAAATCATATCTGAATATTTGATTGTATATCATTTGTCATTTCCTATAGAAGACAGACTATTAAAAGAATATTTAAAAGCAAAAGTTACAGCTCACTACAAGAAGAGAGTAAATGCATTTCTTAATTTCTTATGAGAACATTTTTAGTTTTTTTCATACAGCTTTCATTAACCATTCCAGTAATAATAATATAAGATCAAATTATATTTTAAAATTTTATTGAAATGATAATTTTATTAAAAATATCATTTCAATAAAATTTAAAAAGTAAAAAAGCATATAAAATGATAGTAATATAAAAAATTAATAATAATCATCTCAACTAACATAATGCTTAGCAAACTAAAAATCTAACTTAGCTCAAACAACTTAAATTCTAATTTATGAAGATCACTTCAAAATGAAGTCCTACAGTGTATTAAAAATTATTTATCCTACATCATTGTTATTAATGTATATTATAGATGCAACCTTTAGGAATAAAATTCTATTTTTCAATATAATCACTTTATTCTTTAAATTGCTTTTTGCCATCTTGAAACAAATATTTGTTTTTTTCTTTGTGCAGATGTTAGCTCAATTCAGCTCAATCTGAAAACTTGAGTTTCCTTTTAAATAAATGGATAACTAACATGAGCTTTTAAATGAATAAAGTCTAGTTTCAATCTTCATAAGTCAATTAATACTAATATTGAACATTGCTTCTGAAGCATTAATATTTTTTTTTTTTTTTTTGCAGACAAATAGTGACAAATTACTGGCTCATTATCAAAAATGAAAAAATTATAGAGAAATTTGATTTTCATATCTCATTATAGAGTCTATTTATTTAGCACTATAGACAAATTGTCCCTTGTTTAAGGATACAAAAAATAGCCAAAATACACATCAAGACAAATTATTAATATTCTATATAATAAATATAAAAATATCAATTTTATTTACTAAACAAAAACAAAATTTCATATTTCCATTCAGCTGTCCAATAAATAATAAAACAATAATAATAATACCAATAATAATAATAAACCCGCCTACCTGAAAATAAAAATCAAAATTATTATAATAAGAGCAAAAATTACAATGGACAGCTGAATGGAATTTCCCAAATGTAAATGATTCATGACAGTATTAATAGCACTCAACACCTAGTGAAAGATACTAAACAGGGAGAAAAACAAAAAATGTTAACTAATAATTTTATAGACAAATTCAGCACCCTGGCAGGAAACTTCAAAATAATATACAGGTAAAATTTATTACGAATAAATTTTACAAGTATATTATTTTGAAGTTTCCTGCCAGAGTGCTGGATGTGTCTATAATATTACTTTTTGACAGTGTATCGATATGGTTTTACAGAGTTAACTAATAATAACAATAACCAATCATCACAAAGTTTATAAACTAAACATATATATCTATATAATAGAAAATAATATTCTTCATTTTCTAACATTAAAAGAAATTTATAATAATTCAAATAATAAACATTAAACACCAATTTATGAATTTCACTAAATTTAGAACAAACTGCAATAATATGAAAAGAATTCTCTACAGCAGGGTTTCTTAAACTTTTTGGTGTGGGGACCCCATAATATTTACGAAAATTTTGCGAGACCCCATAAGCATTGCACAAATCTGACACACACGTGAGTGAAACTGTCAGTTTCTCACTTGTACTGTAATATACTATTGCAGTTTTAGGTCATTAACTTTAATTTTTAATTTTAAGACATAGAACAATGTG
>WUQG02048885.1:0-10387 GCA_011317285.2 Androctonus mauritanicus
CAACCGGGCTCTACCGACTCAATAAGAATTTCTCTACTTGGGACTGTAGAGAAATTCTTATTGAATTGGTAGAGCCCGGTTGTACCCATCCCATGCTTGAGGCAGATGTTCTATAGTTCACTACTTGTTCACTACTCTGAGGGCGTGGACATCCTCCAGGCTTGCTTGACACTGCAGGACTTCTCTATAGAAAATCAGATAAGGCTTGAGACAAATCAATCTGGTTAGGACATCTGTGACAGTCTATTCTAGTTCCATCTTCTATTTCAACTTGTTACCTGAGGTATACCAACATTTGCATGTACTACATCAGGTATAGGACTATCTGTCACATAGATATTGTCAAATTCTAGAAGTTACTTAGTTAATCCCTGTCACTATAAATGTATCAGCCTGACTATACAGATACATAACAGTGAAAAGCTGTTAAGCTTTCTGCCATGTGAAGGCAGGCTCTTCACAGGAGGGACAATTACTATGTACATGATTGCATTTTCCTATAAAAACCACTCATTCAGCAGTTTTTATAAGAAGAAAATAAGTTATGACAGATTAATTTTGAAGACATAGATGTGGCAGAATATATTTGCTTATAAATTTATAAAGAAATATGCACTATATGGTAGTCAAACTAGAACAATGTTTAATTTTTAATAGTGCGTATTACACCATTTCCATGCAATACTAATTATCCTTGAATCTAATTTCTTGACTGCATTACATTTAAATATTTTTGTCTCTTATAGATCTGAATGTTTTCTGCTATTTTTCCTTTTGTTTGATCTTCCGTAGCTTTTATTAATCTTAGATCATTCCAGTTTATAGTAATATTATGAGCAACTATTTTTGGGAAAGTGTATCTTTTGCATTTTATTAAGTCTGTCTTGCTTGCACTCTTGCTTGCTTGTCTTGCATGAGTTTTTAAAAAAACTCATGCATAAACATAAGTTTTTAAACTGCACAGTATGCACTGAAAACTGATACTTAAATTCATGTATCCTTCATCAGCACATACATCTTTTGACGACAATATTTCATACCCTCTGGTCTTTTACCTATTTCAATCTTATTCTCAGCATTTCTTAACAGGTTAAATAGTTTATTCCTCCTACTAAATACTAGAGAATTTTTTGGCAATTTTTCTAAGTATTTACAAAACTTTAGTGTAGTATTATTAATCTCTATTAAATATTGTTGCATTTCATCTTCTCAGAAGTCATTCCTCTTGGATTTCTTACTTTGATACTTTAATAATTTTTCTCAAAGTTTCATAATAACACTTCTTGAATAACCATCATTTTAACTTGCTGCAAGACCCATTTTAGCTCATAGTTGATTTTCTCTCATGTATTGTAATGGGCTATTACTCTCTTTAAAAGATATATAGATGATATTGATAATAAGAGAAAATTAGCTAAATAAATTAGATTTTGAAGAGTAATTGTTGGACCTAGCTTTAGGCCTAATACTGAATAAATAAGAGCAGAGTAACTTTAAAATTAATTACTTAGACATAACTATAGTAAATGAAGATTATAACACACAGGTTTTTGAAAAGATAACACCCCACTATTTATTAGAAATATCTTGATAAATCTTGATAGTATAAAATAGCTATATTTATTGCTCTTTTAAAGAGAATATCAGTCACTTTTGGCTTATTTTGACCAGTATATCATAAAATGCAATCACAAACTACTTTTATATGAAATATATTAATAGATTTTATGCAAATGAAAATTCCTTATCTAAAGATTTTTCATGCATTTATTAGATGATATGTGTACTAATTTAGAATATAAATAAGTTAGTAAGTTTATCAAAAATAAAATTTTTGTAAGTTTTAATTACTAATCATAATGAGTATTTTAATTGATCAACTTAACTATTTATATTTTATTCAATGTTATCCAAATAATATCTTAAAATATTTTGAAGCTTATATATCTGAAAGAAAAGAAGAATACAACTATATGTTTCATCTACATTGTAAAAGATTAACAGTATGTGATTGAATATTATACAGAAATTCAACTGTTGAAAGCTTAATAAGAAAAAAGGGTTAAGTTCATTATTAAAAAAATTATTAATTAGCTATTTTTAATTTAATAGAACCTGCGCCAAATGATGAGGATGAAGAGGAGGATGATGAAGATGAATCTGAAGAAGAAGTTCAAGATTGGGATAGCCAGAGTGAAGAGGATTCTGATTGGTCCAATGATGAAGTCAAAGGGAAGAAAGCAAAGACTAAAGAGGAAGGTAAAGAATGAAATTCAATGCTTTTATAATGAAGCATAGTTCTCAAAGAGAATGAAAAACAGAAAAACTCTTGGGAACTGGAAAAATAACAATTGAATTTTTATTATTATTAATATTATTGTGTCTCTGTCATTACAATATTGGTTCATGTACTTTGTACATTAAATTTAAAAATTTGTGTCCTGCATTTATGGAAGAATAAACCTTTTACTTTAACCATGGTTTCTGCATTTTCAATTCATCTATTTAGAGCATTAAAAATGTTTATAATTGAAACATTAAAAAATAAAATATTTTAAATATAAATTCACATTTTTCATAAAAATTTAAAAATAACATTGAATGGGTTTGCACAGAATTTTATAATGAAAAGGCTTTTGACCAGAATTTTTTATTGAAGTAAACAAAATCATATATAAGTTTTCATTATAATAATTAAAACAAAGAAAAATTTTAAATACAGCAACAAATTGTTAATTAAGTAAAGAATAAACAATAAGGACTATAAAGAAATCTCAGAAATTTTTGACATTACATTCAAAAGAAAATATATTGAATGTTAGAAAGAATCAAAATTTCATTTTTGAGAGACAATAGTATTATTTATAAGGATTTATTTACACATTGATTTTAGTGAAATAAATTAGTCCAAACATAATTTTCAAATTAATTGCAATTTTAAACAAAAAATTCAAGACATATGCTAAATAGATTTATGGCTATTTGAAAATGTTAGTATTATTTTATGTTTATCATTTTGATATGATATATAATTTTATTAAAATATTTACAACATATCTGATTATTAAGTAATTCTATAAATATAAATACTTTAGTTTAAAATTTTATTTTATTTTTAAAAACTTATATTGATTTTTTTACATATAAAAATGATTAGTCATGAAAGCTTTGCATTATAAAGTTCTGAGCAAATGTTTATTATTTTGTATAATTTGTTTATGTATAAAGCTATATAGTTTTCTGTTTTAATAATAATTGTTTTGTATTATTTTTATTTTTTTGAATATTTATTTTTTTCATCAATTAATATAAAATGAATTCTATATTTGTAGTATATAAAAAATGTTGTAAATATTAGTATGGTATGGATAAAAAAAATTGTTAATTATTAACTTCAATTTCAGATAAATTATATGGTATTTTATTAGCTTAAAAAGTTAAAAAGAAAATATTTTAGAAATTAATAAATAAAATTTAAAATAGACAGGTATAAAGTAATTTTAATATAATAGATATGTATTTCAGTTATATAATTCTTACATTCTTGTAATTTTCAAATTTTTTTGCTTGTATATTAGCTTGATGTGTCATATTAATATTTTTATTTGTTAGTTATTTTTGCTCTTAATTTTGATTTTGAATTTAATTAAAAATCAAGGTTGTATTTATTGTTTTTCAATTAATTTCTTTTCTGCATCAAATATTTTGCTTTTAATTTTCTTTAAATATGATATTCTATGGCACATTGTTTTCCAAACTTTATATTTAATCTTTCTTTTTTTTTTTAACAATTCAATCTATGTTTTTGTTTTTCTCTAGATAAATAGCAATGTTTTTCTTTGTTTATTATTTCAACTATGCATATTAAATGGTATATTAATAATAAAATGTAATTTTTTCTTGTTAATGTTTCTATATATTTCTATAAAATATATAAAATTTTGCATTACTCTTATAATTAAATACTCTGAGCAGCATGAAATAAAGCTTTATTAACAATTTGTGTAAATAACAGTTCACATATATAAGCAATGGTAATTTCTATGCATATTATATGATGATATAATAATATGTAGTTGGATTACCAAATATAAAATATTTACATGCGACAAAAGTCTTTGTTTTTAATAAATTATTGTATATTCTTCAGAAGCAGCAATTTTAAACAAAATATTCATTTTGAAATCTTAAAATTATGCTTCAGAATTCTACAATGAATATCTTCTATGATGAATCTAGAGTTACTGAAGTATATTTCTTTGAAGTAACTTTTTAAATGCAATTTTACCCACTACATTTTCATAATAAAGAATATATTTTCTTACAGCATTTCTTTATACTTATATTTAAGCAATAGCTGTTATCATTTAATTAAAACACTCATATGCAGGTTATGAATATTAGCCAAAGATATTTAATTAAAAGACAGTTTATCATATACAGTGTATATTTGAATACAAGTCAGCTTTAAGTATAAATTGATCTCTTATTTTAGTCTCCAAAAAATGACAGAAAATGTATTGACCTGTATAAAAGGTGATATTGGAAAATTTATTTTGAGGACATAACAGATACTGTCTAATTTTAAATATTTTGGCATAATAAAATGAGTGAATTTAGCAAACTATTTTGATCCAAAAATATTTCTGATAGTAAATGAATGGAATATTTATATTAATACATATACATTTCATAAAATAAAAGATACTGTTTATAATTTTTATAAATACTTAAAATTAAATAATAAGCAATTGCTTTAAATTATTTTTAAAAATGCTGTATTATAAAATTGTTTTATAGTAATTTATTAATGTAAATTTTGCACTTTTATGTATAAATCTGACAGGACTTCCTATATAGATCAACTCTATTTTTTTATTTTTATTTTAAAAATGCCCAAATTTCTGGACTTCTATTTGAGTGTTTATGATGAACACTTTCAGAGCAAGATAATGGTATGAATATTTTGTTCATTTACTGATAAACTGCTATTTACTTATATATGTAATTTGAAAATTGCAAAAATTAATGATTAGTGTTTATTATTAAATGTATTGTAAATGAATATTTTTGCAGACAGTATTAAAAATATTTGTTGATTTGATAATTTACAAAATTCATTTAAAGTGTTTTTATTTCTAAAAAATAATTTGAAGAATTTAGTGCATTAATGAGGATGAAGATATCCAGATTCTTAGATATTGTATGTACCTCATTCCTTATAATAGTAGTTATATTCCATTAATTTCATATTTTTCATAAAGTACATGTGTTCCTCCAATTTTGAATATTCAAATTACAAATTTTCGTACATGTGACTATCTTATTTTATTCCGAACTGTACAGAAATTTTTAAAATTATAATATAAAAATAATTTAGAAGCAAATATATCACAAATGTACATAATTATTTAATATATTATTAAAGGACAGACAATCTCTGATATATATAAATTCAACATACATAGATTTGTACTTATATAAAAATTTCCTGACTAAAAACAAAAATATATTAATCATTGTATAGATATCAGCATTTTTCTCTTAATTTCATTATTTATCATATGTGCATATGTTTTATGGGCTAATTCATATAGTTAATTTTAGTTAATGAGCCAGATCTGGACCTAGACTTTGAAAAACTGAAGGTGTGGGACCCAGAATTGAATCCAGATCCTCCAAGGTGGTAAACAACTGCTTTACCACATGAATTATGTGCTTATTCTTTAATACAACTATTTTTAATGTTACATCTTTGTAATATTAAAAATAGTTGTTGTGCTATTTTAATACAATATAGAATATGCTGTGATATGTGTATATTTTGACTTACATAAGATTTTCCAGAATGATCATTTACATAAGTTGGGGATTGCCTATATTTCGAAATGATATTTTAAAATTTCTCTAAAAATGATCACTTTATAATCATATATTTATTTTAGAAACTTGTTTACAAGACATCATTAATTAGTCAAATTAGTAACCTACTAAGTGACAAATATAAAACACTTTGTTTCACTAATCATATAACCAAAAACTAAAGCACCATAAGCAAAGAAGGTTTTTATTACCGTAATAAAAATCTTCTTTGCTTATGGTGCTTTAGTTTTTGGTTATATGGTTGATTAGTAACCTACTGTATACAATCTGTTAGGTACCACTGAATTTGACATAAGAGCAAATTTCAAGTAACAAATATTTTGATTTACACTGATCCTTAGGGATGTTTTATATGTAACTAATAAAACATTTGTATAATGATATCTTAAATAACAAGATAGATTCATTTTAAAAACTCATTGTGTTAGCTGAAACTGTGTGATTAGAATGCACATTTCTTATAACAAACAATAAAAAAAATGCATTCTTAGATCAACTTGTATACTTTTATGAGTTTTACTAATTTATTAAAAGTATATTTTGAATATTCTACTATTTTTATAAGGTTTAATATAATTTTGTGCTTATAAATCTGATTTTTATAAAAAATAAGAAGTGATAAGAATATGTAAATATAAATAAAAAAGTCCTTACCAAACAGAATAAATAAAAAACTAAAGTCAACAGAAAACACATAGAAGAAGAATATTTTTTATCAAAATTGTTAGCATTAAAAGCAATGGGAGGAAGGTTGCAGACAGAACCTAAATGAATTTAACTATCATATTAGAGAAAATTTAACTTTGTGATGAAACTGTGCTAGAGTGAATATAACATCAGAATTTCCTAAATTGTAATAGGATAAGGTTTTTTTTTTTTACTAAGTTGACCATTCTATTTATGTCAATCTGAGACAGAAAAAAGTCAGCAAATATATAACTTTAATATTTTTATTTTCTTACTTATATATCTAACAGTTAACTGAGATTTTATTGTTTGAATAATAGAAATGTAAATGTAATAGCACTGTTTTTTTCTAATACATGTTATGACTTCACAATTCATAGAGTTATTATGACAGAATGAATTCAGGCCTTGTCACCAAATATGTATAAGATCTGCCAGATCAAATTCTATTAATAAAGTTTCCAAAGCATGAGAACTTAGAATTGAACCCAAGTTTTCTAGGTTGAAAGTTGAAGCACTTCAATATGGACAAATTGCCTGACAATAACACATTTTTTAAATTTAATCCTCATATATAAAAGTCATCTTGTATCAGGCTGCAACTGAAGAATTTGAACAGTAGATAATATTGTTCGCACATCTCAACATGAACTTAAAGACACTGAGTTAATTTATGTTTTTAATCTGCATTTCAAACAATATTATTTGTAGTGTTTGCTTATTTATTGCTCACATAATTGATTTCATGCAGTAATTTCAAAAAATAGAAGAATTTGCATCTTGAAAATGGGATGATTTTTAAAATCCAGGATGTTTTTCAAGACATTTATTAATATGGGATAATGTACCAAAACTGGAACTGTGTCAGAAAATTTGAGATGAATGGTCACACTATTTTTAATTCAACCATTAAAGATTAAAGGTAATTCAACCATTAAAGAAAATTTTGACTATATTAAAGATGATGTGCTTATATGATGCCATTAAGATATGGCATCATATAAGCACATCATCTTTAATATAGTCAAAATTTTCCCAAGATCATGCAAAAGTTCAGTGCTTTTATGACTTCCCCATTGGTTCCAAATACAGATATTTTCCAGTTTGAATAAGTAATTGAGTCCAAAATAGTTTTGAATAGTCCAAATTTTGTGTAAGTTGGAAAAATAAATAAATAAATAATTGCAAAAACTATCAGACCCTGACTACTATGATTGTATCTACATCATATTATGGTTCCATATTGTTCTCTAATTGAAAAGGAGACTATAACCATATAATAGTGTACCAATAATATGATATTTAAGATCAGTAAACAATATACAAAATATAAATAAATCAAGTAACACAAACTTTTAAATGTTGTAAACCAATATATTCAGTTTTGTAACTTATAAATGCAATAGATATGTATAATTTTATATCTTGAGAAAGAAAAAGTTTTGAAAAATATTTTATGTAAAGTCGAATTTATAAAAGTCATATGTATGTAAATTGGAGAATTCTTATACACTAAGTCTATTTTGCATTGCATGCAGGTTTCTGCATAAAAAATCACTTATAATTAATTAACATAACTAGTAACAATCACTCTAATTGTTGAAGGGAATATTAATTCAATATTGCTAATTTTGCATTAAAAGTGCTTGGGATTTTTTGTAATTAAGCATTAATTACAAGCATTAATTGATGCAAGTAGCAATCTAACTAGTTTATTATTGTTATTATCTGTATATAGGTATCCCCCAGTTTATAACAATATTACTTATAATATTTGCTCATTTATTGTTCTTTATTATATTGAATTTTTGATGCAATGAAGAATCTAAATCTATATCATTTTATTATTTTGCAAAGAACTGTTTCATTATTGATCAATTATCCATTATAATTTGTTTGAATAAATGATTTTCTTGCTCATTTTCTTCACTGACTATATCAGATTTATCATATTTATTGTGTGTAACATTGATTTTAAGATAAAATTCTCTTCCATTTTTTCTAGATGATCTGGTATCAAATTGGCACTTGATATACTGATAATATGGATATCCATATTGTATTTGCTACATTTTTCAGTGGTTTTACAACTACAGTCATTCCCCAACTTAAGTAAATGGATCTTTCTGGGAAACTTTACATAAATCAAATCATATGTATGATAGAGCCTATATTACATACTAATGAATTACAAAGACATAACTTTAAATATAGTTATATTAAAGAATAAGTACATAAATTGCATAGTAAAGCAATCACTTACTATTTTGGAGAATCTACATTCAATTCCAAATCCCATGCCTTCAGTTTTTCAGGAGGGAGACTGGGTTCAGGCCCAGTTCCTTAACTGAAATTAATCTTACATAAGTGTGGATTTATATAAGTTGGGAATTGCTTGAATATAAAACTATTAAACTTCATAAAAGAATTATTACAAATTATTCCAGATGTGTAAATATCTAATATAGTATATTTTTTATCCATACATAAATTTGAATCCATATTCTCTTGGAATATACTAAATACAACCAATGTAATTGTTTAAATAAGTAAACTATTTTGTATTAATTTGTTTTATTAAAATAATTACCATAATAAAAAATATAATTAATAAATTTTTAATAAATAGTATTAAAAACATCAATACTAGTTTTTAAAAAATTGGATTTATTTTTATCAATAACTTAGTAGAATGAAGATTTTGGAGAATTAAATTTAAATCAATATTTGATAAAAAAATTTATAATTTTTAACTAATAAATAAAATCATAATAATTGGCCTATTTATCGCCATATTAATTGCTCAAATTTGAAAATCATGTGGCTCTTAGCAGCCCTGAAATTTATAGTTCAATGGAAAGAAATGAGCTACATAGATAATAACTATCATAAACTGTTGTATTATAATATGTAATTATATTTATATTAATACTTTTAGAATGCATTAACATCAGTAAGTAAAATGACAATGATTTTATGATATCCAAGACCAATTAAAAAATTTTTACATCAGAACTGATGGGAAATGAATTTCTTATTTATGAATTTTTAATTAACATTTTTAAAGCCCAATAATCTTTGTAAACTATAGTTGGCAAGTTTTTAACAATGGAAAGCACAATATCCTACTAAACAATATTTCTGAAAATGGAATCATTCTGTTATACAATATACATGACAGTCTATAAAATTGGCCATATAGAAATGCTATAGTGTTTGCTCATTTATTGGCACCCTCTATTTTCAGACCATAAGATACAGATCATATTTCCTGAAAATTTTATATAAGGGATCCAGGACCTACTCTTCAAAAAAATATTTCAAATGATTACTTGAAAATTTCTATTATTGCAAGAGTATTAGAAACATCTCTCTTATGAATGTTGAGAGATTGATATATTTAAAAACAACTTTATTTCATATTTCCTATAAAATTATTGAAATTCATACATTTTTTAAATATAATAACCAATTAAAATATTTTTGAATTCTTATATATTCTTGAATGATCATGTGGATATTTAGAACCTAAATCACATGGATGGCTATTGTCATCCATTGTAAAAATTATTAATTTGCTTATAATAAATCTATTTCAGTGCTTTGACAAGCTAGTTTTATATCACAATTCTGTTATGTTAATCAAATAAAAAAATAAACAACAAACAAATATATGTCATTGCTGTATAGTATATTAGTATCAGTCTGATCAGGGAAATCACACCCAATGTGTCTGGGATTTTGCCAATATTTTGTCATCTGAAAGAGCATAAAGAGTAGATGAACTATAGCATACATGTATAATTCAGCACAATTG
>WUQG02048896.1:0-10387 GCA_011317285.2 Androctonus mauritanicus
CTGTCTTGCCCCATGGGGTGGGACAAGATGGGGACTAATATTTTTCCCCACAATATTCACAAATAAACACTGTTTCAGCATCATTTTCATCGATCGATCGACTGTTTCAGCATCATTTTCTGACATGTATTGCGCATGGCCCAAACTTCTTTTGATGTCGAATATAAATCATCACAATAAAGTCACTCCGTATCTTCTTTATCGCGTTTTGGTTTCTTCTTCTGTGGTTCATTGTCTTTATTTTTTGAAGTGTAACTTTCTCTTTGGTAGACCTACTTTTTCTGATGGTCCCATTTTCTCCTTAACTGGTTCATTTTTTGCTTCTGGATCTTCTTTCCATTTTTTTACTTTTCTTTTAAGAGTAGTCTGAGGAATATGGAATATTTGTGATGCTTTCCTGCAGCCCATCTTTCCTGCTTACACACTTTCCACGGCCTGATGCATTGCATCCTCTGTCGAATTTTATCTATCAGTTTTGCGAATATATTTTCGAAGCATGGTCTGCGAGGAAAACCCAAAAATATCAGTATTGTTGTTATTTTCAATCATATTCATTACAACTTATTTTAGCTTTCGAGAAATCCATTCATGTTTAGATTTCAAAGGCATGGGGCAAGATGGGGATTTCTCCATCTTACCCCAGCCTGCCTGACCCCATCTTGCTCCCACTACCGCTCGTCAACATATCCACTCCATGTGTAAGAAATAAGCCACTGAAAAATTTGATAAGGATAGAAAAACAAAACTAATATACATCATTATTTATAGAAAGAATATTATTAAAGACACCTGTTTCAGAGAAATAATACCATTTTGCCCCACCTTCCCCTATATTTATTTTAACTAAATTCTAATAAAAATTAGTTTTGAGTAATATACAGTATTTCTTTTAATTGTTGCAAATAAATAATTTTAAAATTAATAATGTAATTTAAAATAATATTGCTATTTTCATTATTATTATCTGAATATATTCAAATAATATTCATGAAATGTTAATTTTTATCCCGCTTTCCGAAAGAATCTGAGGCTCATAATGGATGTCCGATTGTGTACCCCATTAATAACATTTGAACTAAACGGATTTTCATAAAATTTAATAGTAATGATCAGTCATTAATTAAAGATAAACTTAATTCCGCTTCACATAATCTTCTAGCCTTAACCATTTAAAAAATGGCGGATATTCAAACTTCTGAGATATTCTCTTAATATTTCTTGAATTTTTAATTGGATTGTTATGAAATTTAATAGAATGATCGTGCCATTGAAGACGATCACCACGCGTAAATTAATCCTTTAATTCAATATTTAAAAAATGGTAAAGGTTTAAATCTCAAAACTTTTTCCTAATAACTTTTAAACTATTTGATAGAAATTTATAAAAATTATCAGGGTGGTCAGGATATTAATAGAAAATTTGACGCCAGTTTAATTAACTTTGTAGGTTTATCCGTTTAAAAATGGCTGATGTTCAATTTTCTAAAGTTGTAATAACTATGGAACTGCTTAATAGATTTTTTATGACATTCGATATATTGATTACTACATGACGCTATTAAAGACGATATCGATGATATATTTTTAATGTTGTATATTTAATTACTCCAAATTAAAGAACATATTCGATAAGTAGGCGATTAGTTCTTTTTAAACTGCTTGTTATATATAGGCCCTACTGGTTCTTTATATAATGATGTAGTAATAACAGTTCATCTTCAGATTTGTCTTGCAGTACATTTATAAAATTTAATATTATTTAGGATAATTTATTTCAATATGCAAGATTATAATCAAGGAATAGGAAAGAAAATATGCAAGCATCAAAAATATCGTGTCAATGCAGCAAATTTTCTTAAAATTGAAAACCTAATGCAGCTCAAAAGTATAACGTTTTTATTACACACACCACAGAAAATAAATAAGCTTATATAGTATAAAATATTGCATATATTTTTTGTCTATTATCGTAATATATCGCGTAAATATTAGACTATACTATATGATTTCAATGAACTTTATATATACTAGATCCATTGAGCACCAAGCTTCTAAAAATACAAGCGCTCCTCTAGTTACGAACATAATTCGTACATAAGTTTTATTCATAAATCGGGTTGTTTGTAACTTAGATACTGCTGTTATTTTGGTTCCAAAAGTACTGAAATAAGTTTATATTACATATTGTAATATATTTCAAGATTGGACCAATTAAGAGTTTCTTATTTCACAGATTTTAATGAAAAGTTCCGAATATAAAGCGAGGAATTTTTGCTGTAGTTTCCACCATCTTGAAATATTGCTGTGATATGTTAAATAACTGTGTAATTTTATATTATATTGGTTGCTAGGGCATTTTGCTGTTAATATTACTTAAAATTTTACCTTCGTAAGTACGAATGTTCTTAATTAGAATGCTTTTAACTAGAGGAGTACTCCTATACTTGAACTGTTCTGTATGCTTATCTTGTATTTGAAAAATCAACAAAAAAAAAGGCAAAACATCTTATTTGCTTGGTTTTTATTTAATACATGAACTATTATAGAATGTCATATGATCGATTCACTGATTTTTAGTTTATTTTTCGAAGGAAAATGAGGGTTATAAAATCATCATTGCTATCAGTCTGATTGTCTGTCTGCCCACAAAATAACTTTCGAATTATTGATTTTTTTGAAATTTACAGTTAGTAAGATGGTTAAACCATTAAAGTCCATTTGGAAATAGGATTGATTAACCATTCAGTTTTATCTGTTTAAAAATGACAGATACTCAAATTTATGAGATTTAACTGCAATAACTATAGAATTATTTGATAGACTTTAATGGCATTCAAACTTAAAACTTATTCTGTCGAACATGATTTTGATGATATATATTTTAATTCTGTATCTTTAATTATTACAAAATAAAAATAGATAAATATTTCTTTCCAGAATTGTTTGTCATGAACTTGTCAAGCATAATTAAAATTAAATCATAATTAATCTGATATTTGCTTTACATATAAATTTGTTTCTTGAAAACAACTTACAAATATTAATGTTTTATATCACCAATAGTTTTTCCAAATTATAGTTGTTTATAAAAAATTATTACAATCGATTATTAACATAGATATTTATAGATATAAATGCAGTTTTTTTATATAGGCCCTATATATTTACTGTATTTAGATTTCTTAATTTATTTACAATTATGTATTGATATTTTATATTTTAAAGTTCAGTTAAAAATTAATTCGTTCCAAGATAAAATAATAAAAAAAAATGATTTAAGCAAAATTTGTTAGAGAAATGACAATCAAGATACTAAAATAGAAGTCATTAATTAAGTTCTCTATATATTTCAAATGTTGACATGGATAAGTAAGCTCACATTAAATAAACTATGTAAAGTTTGTTCAATGCATGCTGAAAAAATAAAGTTAGAATAAATTAGTTTTATAACTGCAATGATAAATAATTAAGATTGTTTTGTTAAAGGGAACTTTCGTTAGTTACTTTAGCAAAAACAATCGCAACTGTATCATTCCAACTTAATAAACAAATCAATTTTGTAAGATTACATAATAACAAACAACTCAGTAAATAATTAACTTAATAATAACTTAATAAACAAATTAATTTTTGTAAGATATAGTTAAGATTGTTTTGTTGGCAAAACAAAATTGATTTATTATTCATCATTAATTTATTAATGAGTTGGCAAAATAAAACAATCTTAACTGTATTATTCCAATTTAATAAATCATTTAAAAACAATATTTTATTCATAGTCTTATCTGTATTTATAGATAACTATAATTCTATTCTAAATGTATTCTAGAATTATTTAATCGAAATTTATCATTTAATCAAACTTTATAGCTTGAAAACATATAGAAGTTGCAATATTAATATCGATGTAATCATCTTAAAATATTATTTATAATACAGAAAAATATTTGAAATATCTTAATTTTTTAATTATTTATGAATATTTTGTGCCTATATTTTGACAATACTTTTTATGAATAGACTTTTTAAGATGTGAATAATTATCTTAAATATAAAGATGTGTAAATAAAAAATAATAAAATATTTTTTATGAATGTAAAGGATTTATATCTGACAGACAATATTCTCTTTTATTAATATAAATTAATTAACTAGGTATCCAGTACTATTCAGACGATTTGTCATATAAAGTCCAGCCTTGCCAGGAATATTTTATTATGACTATGATGCCATCGTGACATTATATATTAATGCATAGTTGGGGCTTTATTGCCACATCATAGTAGTGGCAATAAAGCCATACATCAATATTTTATAATATCACCACTATTAATGAAATCCTGTCGATCTCATTGCCATCGACAGGATTTCATCCTATCGTAATAGTGGTGATGTCATAAAATCTAATCGACATCATCTTTAATAATATGATGATATGAATATTATTAAAGATGATGTCATAATAGCTGATCGACATCATCTTTAATTTTCTATGATAAATCCCAGAATTATTATTCCCACAATGATCTTGTGTATTTGATGACATCATCTTTGGGAGCTACACGATTTATCGCAGAATTATTATACCGAACCTTGATAATATATTCTAACATTAGAGGAAAATGGAGCAAGATGGGTTAGTTTTTAGAACTTTGATTATACTGTAAAATCATAAATATTTGTGCAAAAAATTTGTAAATTTTACCAAAGAATAGATTTTATTTCAAACACCATTAGGCTTTCAAAGTATTACTAGTTGTTGGCATTTATATTAATTAGAATTGCTAATTGTAAACATGTATTATTTAAAATGAATAAACAGCCTGTGAATTCTTTAGGTATATTTTTTTATTATTTATACTAAAACTATAAGTTATGCCTGTAGATTGAAAAATTAAGACGATTGGGCAATGTAAATCGTAATTCTTATTTAACAATCTTATCCCATGATGTATTCTCTAGAAAAATATCTATTTTAAAATAAAATAGTACGATACAGAATGCTGAATTTTGGCATAAAAGATATTTTCTAGATAAAATCTTCAGAGATTTCTAGAGATATTCTGGCAGCTATATATTGTATTGTATAAATAAAATAACAGTTAGCAGTACTTCTAAAAGCTTTATACCTTTTATCAACATTTGGGTTTCAAATTATAAAGTACATCTGGTATCGTCTATAGATTAAGACTCATTATTTAAACAAAAAACAATATTACTCCAAGACTCATCTTACTATAGACGTTCCTAGTCCAAATTCGAACAAAAGTATGAACAATTAAACACGTATTTCAAGAGCTTAACGTGACTCAGAAATTTCTGGTATCTAACACAGTACTATACTTTTTATAAGTATCAATGGTTAGGTTGTCATGACATCGGGTATTCTGATTTGTTTATTTACTATAAATATAATTATTATAATTTATTTACTATGACATTTGAAATTTATTCATTGACTTTTTATGTGTAATTTTACTCTTGATTTAGCCAGAATATGATATCACAATGACGTCATTGTCGCGGTGGCATGATGAAACGAGGATCCGGAAATCACCTATCACGACCACTTCACTTCCGATTTCATCTCCCCACTGAATATTCAAGTAATTATCAGTTATTGAAAATTTCCTATAAATGCCGAATTAATATCAAAATATAGTTATTGATTGTTGTTTTCGATTAAAGATTATCCTGTTAAGGAACGATAAACAAAGAACAACAGAGCATGAGAGAGTAGTTTCAGTATTTCAATCATTACTCGTTATTCTGCTGTTAATGATATAAAATAACGAATTCCACCTTTAGCAAGCCGCCAGCAAAATAAAATGATAGAATTTCGAAGTTGAAGTCTGTAGCCCTCGAATTGAAGCCATTAACACGAGTCGGAAATTCTTATGTCTTGGAGAACTTAGAAGCTTTGGAAATTTGAATGAGTTCACTGACTTAGATCTGCACAAAGCGGATGAAAGACCGAATTTGTTATACTTCAACGTCCTGGAAGGAATGCGAAATTAAGAAGACTCAAATTATCTTCTCTCCAGAATAAAATACAGACGATTAAATCTAAAGAGAGAAGTTTGTATCGAGGAAAAAAAAAAATACTTTTCGAAACTATTTGACGAAAGAATTTCGACATTGCTCTCTCTAGGTAAGTTTGCCAAGTTAGCTCTCGAACAATTAAACACGCATGTTTTCAGACACTCATAATAATTTTGATCATGTTTGACACTACAGTCCATTGTCAATTCTGAATGCTCTGTTGAATTTTCAAGCTTTCCATCCCTCCTTTTGACCAAGCGAGTAGATATTGTTTTTTATGATGATAAAATATTAACTATTAGTATATATTTATTAAATCATGTTATTTAATATAATTTAAGTGAAAGTAAATAAAGCTGAAACTATATTCTACTCGATGATGGGTATTTTTATAATTCAAACGTTCCTTCAATAAAAAAATGGAAATTGAAATAATATTAGTACGCTATATGTAAACAACTTTATTATACATATTAGCAAATAAGAAAAGGAAATGAATTTTGTCATTTAAGACATCGTCAGTCTTTTCAATAGATATTAAGAATTGTTGAACATTATTTTTATAAAGTATTGATTCGTACGTAACGATGGACAACAAACAAACAATTAGACAGAGATAACAGTGTTGATATTCAATAATATAAAAATACTGTTGAATTCAGACAATTGAGTGATGATGTGAGGATTAAAGCTTAAAATAAATTATATAAGGTTCAAAAAGGAGTTATTAGAATGGAATTATTATTATTGAAATCATCTGTAAGATCGCGTATGTTAATAACAGAAATCGAGTAATATTTACACAGTAATTTGTTATTCCACAGTAAAGATGAATCGATTTCAATTATATTTAGCGTAACCATCCTGTAGTCCCAAGATTTTTGTTTAATTGGGCATCACTTTATCAGTAAGATAAATAGCACATATCTCTTCTATCAGTAAAAAATAGTAGCATACATCCCCATACAACAGACGTATTATAACAAGCAAGATCACGCACTCCTAAGAGTTCTACAGTTTAGAGACCACTACTTTAATATATTCCAACAATATATGTGAATTTAATTCAAATTTGATAATATTTATATGAAATATTCTGACAGAGGTTTAGCAGATATGATCCAATATTCAATATTTTTCAATATGCTAGATTCCTGAGACGGTTCGAATAATGTATATAAATTTATTTAAGATTGAATAATATTCAGAAGAGATATTATCCTAAATTATTCTCTTAGTATGTTTATAGTATTGACCTAATATCATTTTAAATAAGCTTGGCTCTCTAGTTTGATCTAACGTAAGTTTTATATTTTAAGCAAGACAATGTATACAATAATTTAGCTTTCTGATGACGGACAAGTGATATATCTAATTTATCTCTTTTATTTTTAGAATAAAAAGGACAAAAAATATTTGTATGAGGTAACAATATATTACATAATTTACATAGCATTCTTTCTCTTACAAGTTAGATAGTTATGGCTATCTGAGTTATAAACTCAGATAGCCATAACTATCTAAGATTTAGACAGTCTTATATTGCAACATATGTTTTGTGCTTATTATACACTGTAGTTTGGCACTTGATATTTGTTTCTAGTATGGAAAATTTTCATAACTAAATTATTCAAAATTCCCTATATTATATTTAGACTCTAATTCAATTGAAAAGCGAATTAAAAGACATTCGAAAAATATTTACAAATCATTCAATTTTAATTAATTGTTTTTATTGCAATCATTTTTCCGGAGAAACAACAAACTTATATTCTGTTAATTAATAACAAAAAATAACTTATTCGAGATAAATTTTATTAAGTACTGCACAAGAATGATATGATATACACTTAATAAATGAAATATAGAAGCAGCTTCAATCAACGAGTACAGTTACCAAAAAAAAAGTAGCTATTAAAGAAGCATTAGTGATGATACGCTGCATTGCAAACCTAGAAGATGAATACGAAAATGTTATATATTCTCATATTACAACCGAGTTCATCAGAGAGCACACTCATTTTCTTCCATTAATTTATAAATAAATGATATCAGAAGTCCTCAGAGAGAATTTTTACACAAAAACTCTTGCAATGAAAAAAAAAAATTTAAATTCATTTCGAATATTATTATATTACTTGTTCATTCCTAATAATAAAAGTATTATATCTATAATTTCCGTTTTTTAGCACATTTTTATGTTCAAAAATTCAGATAATATGTTTTAATAAGTCTTCGGAACTATACTTGTGGTAGAAATACAATATCTGCTATTTCTGATAAGAATCATAATAGATAGGTAATTACTGTATCCATTATTTCCTGAACGACATTAAAAGAATTTCAGCTAAACTGAACTTTTACTTGTTAGATGAAGATCAAAAATATCGATAAACTTAAATTTTCAAATTCGTCATAACTAGATGACTCAAAATTAATTATAATTAACCATTCAGTATATCAATATAATCTTAATATGCCGTGTTGTTCAGTTTCATCCTATTAACTGGTTATTAATATTTTTGATAATATTTTTCCTATTATTAATTAAAAACAATGCGGCATATGAAATTAGTTAAGATTATGATAAGCTTGTTAGTAATAAAATATTCCAAGATTCTTTTTTATGCTATACAGACGTTAACGTAGATCTTACATAAAATTCTTTTATTTAAAAATCATCTTGTCAGCATTATCAGGATTCATCACTTTCTATTTTTCATGTTTATAACAGTTTATTTCTATAAATCTTTTTTAATACTTATAAAGCTTTCTGCGGAAATATAGTAGGTCTGTATTCATGAATTACTTTATTTTCTTGCCTTATTAAGAGTTACGTGATGAACGGGATGGTCCATTGAATGTTTATTGAATATATGTGTCCATTTTGTTATTAACCTATCTATCTATATCAAAGTTTTGTTTTTCACTACATTAAATTTGATATTTCTACTGAAGCCAATATATTTTCAAAAAGAGGAAACAAAAATGATCGTGTCTAATGAGCCTAGAATGTAAACCATCACTGTCACGAACGTAATAATGATGTCATGTAAAATATATTGGCTTGGCTACTAGAACTCTCAATATTTAAATATACAATTTAGTTCTATCATTATTCGAAGTTTTCGTTAAGTAATGAAGCTAAGTTTGCAGTATATAGATTGATACATTAAGTAAAAAAACATAAGACTCGACATAAGTGGATATTTCTTATAATTTCAGTGTGTTTAGCAACAGATTAACATGAGAAACAATAGCTCAATTTTCTAATTGAGCTATTATTTCAAAATTATTGATATCATATTCCTATGCATATCTTAAGGTTATTTGTTGGCCACGAACTTCAAAACTGAGAAAGTTACACACGTGAATTTTAATGCAACATTAAGATGATCAAGAATTTGATAACAGTGTACATTTCAGTTGGATCTATTGTTTTGACACCTGAGTTATAATATAACAGTTGGAGAAAAAGAAAATTTTATATTTTTTCCACAAAATTTTTCACTTAAATTGTCAATAATTTTAAACATACTGCGGTATATTCCAGATAGTTTTATATACAATGATAGATCTATTAAATAGAGAATAAAATACCATAAACGAATTCTATAAATGATTTTCACTTTGTGCTACGATTCTACGATAGTTAACACGAGCAAAATAATATTAATTTTTTTTCATTTTAATTGCTAATTATTTTGAAACTACTACTGATATGTTGCAGAATTTTTATTTCAATATTATAATAAATAAATGAATTTTATTTAATTAGTTTATATCGATGGTTTGGCATTAAATCATCTTTGTTTGAATAAAAATCACTTAATTTTTACTCACAGTTAGTATCTTATAAATTTTTACACATAACTAATATAAATTAAATTATTTTCAAAACTTGACTAACATCACGATCAAAAGAAGTGTTGATTTTCTTCATTTTTTGGATAACATCTTTGAATTTTGATAACTATTTTTATAAATGCTTTATTTTTTTTTAGAAATACAATATATGAACAATCTATATATGACCAAAATAAAGAAATTCACTTGGATATATTTCATATTAAATATTTCAAAATATATATATTTTCGAAAATAATTAATTATGAAAAATATAGATTACTAATTAATTAATTCGTTTGATTTTCCAAATTGGAAAACAATATTAAAATTTTTGTGTAATCAATAATTATAAAATGAAGTTCTAACAATACTGAAGTAACTGTAACTTAGAAAGAAAACTAAGTTAGATGTATTAATATTATACAGGGTGAGTCAAATAAAATGATCAGTGCGTTTTTCTCGTAAACGGTTAGAGATTGGAAAACGATACTTGGTC
>WUQG02048907.1:0-10387 GCA_011317285.2 Androctonus mauritanicus
GTTTGTATATATATATATATATATATATATACACATGTATTGTCTGATATTTTTCTCCGTTAAAATTATTTTATAAATTTTATATAATTCTGTATGTATGAGACACATACAGAATACAGAATTATATAAATTTTGTAAAATAATTTTAACAGAAAAATATCAAACAATACATGTGTAGATATATATATAGTGCATCCAAATGTTTCAGAACGGTTAAATATCTCAAAAAATGGTCATTCTATAAAAAAATATTTCAAACAAAAATTATTTAGTTTCAAAAGAAGCATAAGATAGCGGTATTTGTTTCATTATAGATGGCTCTGTTGAAGGTAGTCCGAAAGTCAATTCAAATTTTTAAATTGGAATCCCCATTTTTTATTGCATATTCTAATTCTACGCAGAAAATAGAAAACGTTTATGTGAAACATTTTTTTTCGAAGAATGTACTTGTCACAAAATAAGAACGATTGAAATTATACCATCAACGAATTTCGTAAAAGTTCCGAAAATCCCGGAACGGCTTTAAATGTTAGTTATCAATTAGTTAGTCATATTGGTTTTATGCGAGAGTTTGTTTTTATATATGTGTGTGTATGTGTAAGAGAGAGAGAGAGAGTATGACATAAAGGGCCCTCCCTCTATCTCACACTCTCTCGCTGGGTGTCAATGAAATTAATTTATTAAATGTTCAAATTGTTATTCTTCCATTGTTTGATAGTGTACTAAGAGGTGGTGAAAATTAATTAACACATTTTCTATGTTATTTCATAATTCTGTTAGTGGTAGATTTGTTAATGATAGTTTGCTGAGCCATTTTCTGAAAGAGGCGTATGAGAGTATTCAAAGCAGTTTTCAAAACCTCTAAAGCTTTATTATCGTTGGATGTAAGTTTTGGTCTCCTAGATTTTTGATTGGTCTTTAACTGAACCGGTTCTTTCAAAATGATGATACTGTTCGGTGAACATTTAGATTTTTAAACTACAGCACAATCGGAATATGTATTCATTGAACAGATTAGCAACTACTTCGTAATATCTAATTTTATCTCGAAATCCCCGCATGGTAAGAACAGTAATTTTATTTCTTTCAGTTAAATACATTTTTAATCACTATCGAAAATGCCTAGATATAGTGGCAGAGGATCTCTTCAACGCATAAATGATTTCGCGACAGTATTATTAGTACTCTCGAGTCACACATACCTGGCCATAAGTGCATTTTTCGAAAAAATGTTTCAGATAAGTTTTGTATTTTTTTTTGCGTAAAATTAAAATATGTAATAAAAAGAACGGGGATTCATTCCTATTTAAAAAAACTGAATTGACCTTCGGATCATGGTCAAGAGCGCCATCTATGACGAATCAGATTCCGCCATCTTACGCCTCTTCTAAAACTAAATAACTTTTGTCTAAAACATTTCTTCAACAAATGTATATTTTTCGAGATATTTGACTGTTTCGGAACATTGGGAACGCACTGTATGTATACGCATCGACACTGAAATGCATTTCACTATTTGGCATTGCTCGTTCCTGATACATTTTAAAATTAATATATATGCATAATTTATTACTTCCTAATAAATATGCTTCCCGATTTAAAATTAAATGATTTATTCACAAAGGTAAATTAATGCCGCCCAATCATTTATTTAGTAATAAGAAAATTTCAAGAATATATCAGTAATGGTTTTAAAATAATTGACGATTTAGATGAAAAACGTAAAATTTAGCTCGACTATAACTGACATCAAACCATAACTCTGATCTGAAACAACATATCCAGTTCTCAGTTACCCTAACGCTGTATAACAGTTTAATCTCAGTCCCAATCATTTTTCCTATTTACAGTTCACAGATTTTCGGAATGACAATTCGATTTTCCAAGAAAATGCGAATTACAGCGTAAGATGCGATGCCAGGTTATATCTTTTGCGTAATCCCATTTTAAAAAGTGTATTTAATTCTATAAAAAATATTAGAGTACAACATTATTATATAAGTACAATAGATAATCAGCTCTAAAATATACGTAAGAAAGATATACATACATAGTATAATTACATAAAATGTATTTTTAAGTCTTCGAGTGTATTTGAATACTCGAGATTTTAACTTTTAAATTTAAATTAACTTTGTTTTGGATTCTTTTGGCAATATTTATTATACTATCATTAGAATAGGCCCGCCACCAGATGTTTAAAGTTTGTTATCTTCAGAAACGGATTATGGTGATCCTTAAGCTATAACCAAGGCCTATAACAAACATTTAAGCGACCTTTCAAATGCATTTAAAATCTTTTTTTAGTGAAACACGAAGTATCTAGTAATTTGATGCCAAAATTGTAGCTTCTCTAGCTTATGCGTAAATCCGGATCTGATTGTCTCCTTGATTTAAAAACATCATATACCTCAAGTTAAAGATCCCTATTCTAAGCTACTTATCGATTTAGTTTATATTTATAGAGATATATGATTTTTATAACCTATATTGCTAATTATATTTTGCACCGACTGGTTTATATAATATATAAATGTATTAATTTTGATTGAGAATGTATATTCTAGCATCTACTATTAATTTGTCTTTTTGCGTGATTAAATTAAATGCGTGACGAAAAGTATTTAAGCAAATTATTTTTAATTCCCTATCTTTTATTATTTTTTTACCTCTTAAAGCCATTTAGATAATTGTTCTTTAAATTTAGCGGGATAGCTCCGAACTGGGTCTATCTGCCACTTACAAAAATCTATACTGTACGGAAATGTCTGGTCGTTACTATGTGCAAAAATTTGATAGTACATAGGAGCGTTATATTCAAATATAATAAACAATAGCGCGTTATTTAAAATATAATAAATAAGAAACCTTTTAGAATCATTTTTATTGTTAGTTCGACTTTAGACGTAGACTGGCATTTGTACTATATACGAATTTAAAAAGTCACACGTCCACCGAATCACAAAAGGATATGAAAGAATAAAATCCTGTTAGGTAGTAAACTCAAAAATCGCATTATGCGTGAAGCAAAACAGTAGGATGGTCCTGGCTAACGTGGGAAGATTCTCCTAATGCTATTAATGTTTTTTAAAGCTTCTTATTCCTTTTGCAGGCCAGAAAGAAGCAAGCAGAACTAAGTCCGGATCGTTCCGGCTCCGCCAGCAACTGAAAACAGTATTTTAAAAAAATAAATAAAAGAAGAAGAATGAAAAGGTGTTTAGTCTGTACATGTGAAAAATCATATTTATAATTAATTTATCGGAAAAAGGTCGAGAGAAGATATAAACTTTTACCAATTTCTGTGATTTTTTCGTGGATGAAAAATGCTCATTATGTGTATTTGTATGAAAACAAACATTGTCTTTTGCTTTATCTTTTTCTTATCTATGATGCAGCTATGCCTCTTCGAGTCTCGATTTTGTTCCTTTCCTTTGTAATTTCTGTAAGAAAAAAGAATTCTTTATAATAAATGGTGAGATACGTCTTTTAGTTTTCTGAGACTTGTAAAAGGCAAAATGCAAGCAATAATTGTGTAAATTGTCAATTTTTTCCTCGTGTATATTGTTGGACGATGAGGATGTCTTGTTGTCTGTTATGTATTGATGTCAGAAGTGCTTATAAGTGACGTCATTTGTACAGTAATGTAGAATATTAAAATAAAACAAAAAATGTTTTTCGATTGTACATTATCACAAAAATGATCTTGTTTATTGTGTCGTTTTTTAAAAGGAATATTTATCGCATTTCTAAGAATTATATGCCGACTTAATTCTATAGTTTTCGAGTAAATATAACTAAATTTCGGGTTTTCCAAACCGACCGACCTTTACTGACGTAAACGACTGGTAATTTTGTATTTAATTTCCCCGATAATAAGATATTTTTATCGTTCTGGAAATTTCTTACGCCATAAAGTAGATAAAACTCTTACCTGAAAATTATTTCCAAAATTAATATGCCATTTATTCTCGTTCTAATTTCTGAGAACTTAGGATAGTTTATGTACGCGTATTTTCATATTCTAAAAAGTGTTTTGTTTTATCGATAATAATGATTATTAGAAGATAAAATTAATTAATTTTTTTTTATATTTAAAATACATAATTATAACAATATAAGATTATGCCTGGATAATCACTTTAAAGTTTTGTTAAAAAGTTATTAAGCTTTAATAATTATTATTTATTTAATCCGCAGAAAAAAAATTTCGATTTTTTAAATGAAAAACAATTATTTTACTTTAATTAAAATAGCCTTATCACAAATTAAAAAGCTATAAATAAAAGATAAAACTTTTTTAAACAAAGAAAATAGTATAAGAGAGAGGGGGGGAAAAACATATTTATTAATTAAAATCGTTATAAAATTTTCATCTAAGTACGGTGACATTTTTAAAACGAAAATTAATTTTCTTTCCATTGTCTTAAACATTAAAACACGAAAATTGATTCAAAGAATTAACTTCTTAAACTGGTCATTTTGAAAATTCATTTTTTGAAAAGTAAAAAATAAGGTTGAAATATGCTCAAAACACGAATGGCAATTGTTAAATCGCAATAATAAAATTGATATTTAAAAATTTTTTGTATGATCTCAGATTTTAATATTATTATTTAATCAAAGAGAAGTTATTTGCATCATAAATATATTTTAAAATTAAAAACCTTTTCGCACTAAAAATGTACTTCATCCAAGTTTTTCATCGGAACTTGCAATTTTTAAAATCGCATGACCAAACGATTTGAAACGATGAACTAATGAAACTAACATTTAAATAATGCAGTAAATCAACAAAAGTTTTCGTGCAGATGGCTCTGTTTTTAGTTCCGTTTGAATTTTATCGTCTGCCGTTTTGCCATTGGTCCAATCAACTCGGTAACTATGACAACAACATTTTTCGTTATAGTAAACAGAAAACTTGGAGAAAATCGAATATTTATTAAGATGCTATTTTTCGTGTTATATCACAATTCCGTTAAGTAAAAAAATTAATTTAAGAAATTATTTTAAGGAAAACTGATCCAAACTTTTATACATGATTGAACTTTTCGGAAAAGATGAATCTTCCAGACCGTAGCAATTTGAAAAATTCACCTAACTGAACTTAATTTGAGACGATATAACTGTTGTAAAAGCGTTAAAATGATGGAAAAATAATAAATAAAGATGTCTCATATTTCGCGATATTAATTTAATGTCGATTGTTTTGAAATCTATATAAGTTTAGCAATTATCATAAGCGAGTTTTCTAAATTTCATCGATATAAAATAGAGACTTTTTTTGAACTTTGCCTCATCTAACTTGTAAGTCTGATTATTAATGCGCTCGATACGTTTTCACTCGATTGGTTTTGCGTGCGATAACCAGTCAGATTTTTTTCCTGCGCAGGTGATTGAATTTCAAAAATACGATTGGATATTACTTATGTCACCGCATTCGGATCTTTAACTGAGATGGATTAATTCGTTAGTTAACGTGTAAGGAGAAATACTGAGTTTGGTCTTTTACTAAAAGCATTCTTCTGGCTGTCTGGGACCCCTATGGCTCCTATTTACTACAGGCTAACAGCTGCATAGTGCCCAGTCAATTTTAACAAAGAGAAGATTCACAGTGTCAGATCAGCTTATTTGTCGCATACAATATACCGCCCATAGAATTAGGGCACGTAACAGAAAAGGAGTATTTACCGGGATTTCGGCGTCATTACCATTATAAAAAGGGTCCACCCTCTTAACTATAACCCTATGGGTGGCAACTGAGGTGCACATTTGGTACAGAACGAAACATTTTTCTCTCATAGTATAGAGAATAAAGGTAGATTAGAGAAAAAGTACTGTTCTTTATGTGGTTTCTTTAGAATTACAAAAACGCGCCTCAAAATCGCCTCATATATTTTTGAAAAACGGCTGTTGCAGTAATGACTATTCCGTCACTAGTTCTTAAGATTTGTAACCGCAAGTATGACGTTTATTATACTAGTATTATATTACAAAATCCTAAAAATAATTCTATGGGATATAAATTAAAATTATTTTGATTCTTCACGCTTAATGGTTGACAGTTTTATCGATCCGGTATTTTTTGCTTACAGTAAGTAAAAATGTAAATTTATAACCTTTGTGGCGCAACAGTGAAAATAAACTAAATAATAAACGTAGAATCGATCAAATTTTCGACCCCATCGAATCAAAACAGTTACATCTTCGTTAAGGTAGCGCTAATTGTTATTTAAATAAAGTAACTCTGGAATGGAATTATTATACTTAGTCCCAAAATGATTACGACTGAAAAGTATTAATTAGAGCGAAATGTATTTTCTTAGGCTCCAACTACCGGGAGACATTATTATTAAATATAATAAAGAAATTCAAAAAAATCTTTCCATTACAGAGTCGCATATAGAGGAGCATTAACTATCTATTATTCCCCAATAATCTAATAACCTTAGGTTCTATTATTCATATTCCATCTGGCGAGAGTTTTGTTCACCTTCAAAACAACAAAACTTTTTCCTAAGGAGGGGGAAGGCTACATGAATGGCTAAATATGTTCCAGGACGGTCCAGTGGAGCCAGCCTGGAGGTCTAAATCAGCAGAGTCAAGTCTTCCTCACCAGGCAGCGCTAATATCAGCGGGGAGTAGTGCAGCGCACGTGCAAAGTGACGCCTTCTCTTCTATGGATACTCGCTAATTGTAACTAATACAATAATAAGAGAGAAAACGTTCACTCCACTGGAAGATTAAGGACAGTGGGGCATAAACATCGAATACAATCAAACACACAAGGTGAACTGCGGGGAGTCGCTTCATTACTATTATGAGGCCTGTACATAGAAATACTTACGTATACGTCTTTAAACTTCCGCCAGAAACCAAATCGATCCTTTAAAATTCGGGTGTTTGAGAACATTATAGCGTATGATGTATAAACGTATCGATAACATGTTTATTTTGCTTTGTGCTACTGTGCCGTACATCTGTACCGCTTTCAGATTGTCACAACACTCGAGTGGAGTGCGGAAAGATAAATATTTAAGAGAAAATCGCGGCGGAAGGAGGGTCACACTGACTTTTCTGACCTTCTTTGTGTCCTTAATCCTTAAAATGTCGTTGAAAAGAAAGGTATCGGCGTGCCGGTATACGCATTCAGGAGGGATTATAAGTCTAAGACCTTCTATGGACATTTATAAACGGGCCCCATCTCGCAAAACATACAGACAATACGTCACCTGGAGAGGCCTAGCCCGAAACCGTGAGAAAATAAAATTACGCGTACTGTTTTTATTATAGAAAAAGGCTCGGACCAATTTCGTCAGCTCTCCGAGAGTAAATTTATTAAATCGCTTTTCGCAGATGGACGAGAAATAAGCAAACAGACCAACAACAAGAATAAAAAAGTATTTGTCGGAAATTCCGTCATCCATGACTTCTAACCGAAAATGATAAAATGTCTGGCTGGTTAAAAAGGACAAACAGTCAGCCTCGTGCTTGGCTGTGTCCCTTGTCCAGCTCGACCTTTTTTGTATCAGGGATGCGCTCTAGGGGGTCAGGGGAGGTTAGGGTCAGTGAAAGGGTCACGAAACGTGAGAATAGCCCCGACCTCACTATCGTATTTTACGTAGACCCCCTAGAGTAGCTCGGACGGGCAGAAGTGAAATGTATCTTTATGAGGCTTTGTCTGTCATTGACTTTTCAAAAATTCCCCTTTGATTCTTTTATCGTCGGCAAAAATAGGAATTCTTGTCGATCTGAACGGTTTAGAATCGAAACGCCGATAGAAAAGGCGCGTATCCCCATGGCCAATAATCTCTTTATCATTAACGTTTTTGTAACACTACATCATTTCAAGTTTCATAACCGAAACCGTTCCGATAATTCCAACCCATCTGTAAACAAAATCTATGGTATGGCATTAAATAGAAAACCGGATTATTTGCAGCAGATTCACTATCGCCATTTTATCTTCAGATCTGATTCCCTTAAACAAATCTGCGTAGAAGAGGGGCAAACATTTTCCACGCCGATTCAATGACAACAAGCGATGATGCCTATCCGATAGCCGCTGCAAGAGTTAGGCGAATGGACTTTTAACAATAGGTCTCAAATTACGGCGAAGGAAATCCGATTAAGGAGCAGCTGTCCTCTTCTCCCGTGAGAGGGCAGCAGTGATCACTAACGATAGAGGGCTCTCTCTCGATAACGGACTGTTTAGTTGACAAGAAGCTTCACCTCTCGACTTACAAACATGTCGACGGTTATCAGTGTTGATAATCAGGATGGCTGCTGAGCTACTACCTGGTTGGCACGTGGCCCTCTTCCCGAAAACGTTGGGTTTCGAGTAATCGCTCGACCGATAAAAGTTTTTATAAAATTTGAATGGTCTTAATTGGTTTAACATCTCCAGCCCTAATAGAAATGTGTAAATTATCATAACCGTTAATCCAGTCGGTCATAGATTTACAGTCTTTTAAAGAGCGGCTCAATTAAAATAATTATCTATAGCAATTATCTGCCCCCTCTAGCTGGTACTCGGACACCTTAATGTCGGGCCTGCCAAACTTTAATTGATGCGTTGGCAGTTTTGTGAAGGCCCGAGGCCGTTTCCCAAGTATTTCTGAAAATTCAAAATATTGCGCCGCTGTTAATGTTTTAACTTCGAATTTTAACTCGATCATAATTTGTAGATTTAAACTGAGAAGACGATTTGAATATAATCGATACAATTATTCGATGATAGATTGTTTGACACACTGAAAGACTACAATAGAATACAACGCGTAACGTTTTTTGTCAGGGTCTGGTTCAGAATAAGATAAAGAACTTCACCATGTTGTGAATTTCTTTATCTTATTCCAGTTCATCCTCGATTTTGTACCATTCCTCCTCTAAGCATTTGGTCAGTTTATGCATAGTTATTACATTAGCTATTTGTTAATTATATGGTATTAAATAAGACAAAGCTATTAAGTATTTGAAAGCTCGTAGGATTAGGCCTACTTGGAATATTTTTGAAACAAAATATACATTTTTGCTTAAGTTAGATCGTACCAAACAGATCTTTATAGATCATTTGGTGAAGTTATTATCTGACAGCTGATAAAATCATTTAATTAATAATACTCGTTTACTACTTTGGTTAGAAAAATTGAAGGCCGTGTAAGGTGGCCTTACCAATGACTTTGTCGTTCAGATTTTATACGGTAAGTTGCAACTTGTAGACGTCTTTTATACGAGATTCTTCTCTATACGGGAATTTACAATGGGAAGTTAGGTCAATACCAATAGGTACGAGTTTCGTATATTAAGAAAATATTTAATTAAGTTCCCAGTTACAACCACTTTTTATGGCCGAGAAGTTTAAAGAATTAATGGACAGAGAATCAATTAATGTCAAAACACGATCAATGGATTAGAGAATGTCGTTGTCGGCCAGCAGGTGGCCCGATAGGACCAGGGTGGCATTAATAATTCATACATCTTATTCCTGTTGACAAGACTACTGTTTGACAATTCCAGGTGCGGATGACCGCGTGTTTACTCTTCTAAGTTAATCTGGATTATTTCATTTAAAAGGCTCATAAACGGAGACTGTATACGAATTGTGGTGGTACACGTAGACCCTCCGTCTGCTCCATATATGGACAACTATTCTCGGGTCTTTTCATGCCATTTCAAGTACACTCCACTCCTCAGACGGAGAGAGTAAAAAATTCGTTTCTATATACTCTCCCCTTCTTCCGAAAAGTGTCCTCACCGACAAATAGATGACTGAAGTGCAGCCGGGGACGGTACAACTGTACAATGACCTCATATTTCCCAGCAGTTCCGACTCGAGGGTCGGCACTAATTGCGTCACAGTACGACAGGGGGCCTTTTTCTCGCACCTTTTTTTTCTTATTCCTTTAAAGAATTTCCTCCCATGTCAGGAGCCTCGCTAATGACCGGCAGAGTGTTTATTAGGATTGGCAGGTGTTGGTTTTTTTTCTTCGTCTTTTCGAAGAGTTTGCCGAAGTAAACTTGTTTGTGTCGTCGATAATCATCCAGATTGGTTTGTTACATAATGCAAACACGCGCCCACCCAGCATTTAAACCACTTCTGGTAACTAACGATGGTTTTTAAGTGTAAACTGCCACTATTCGATATATATCTTTAATTTCAAATAAAATAATTACTTAATTTTTACAGCCATATTATCTTCTTATTTGGTTTTACTCTGATGCTAATAGCGCCGTCTTAAAATTACAATATCTTATTAAAAAATATTAAATACCTATTGAAAATTAAGAGAGAGACAGACACGTGTCACTTTACTATTTTTAGTATAGTAGTATATATGACGTATATATACTACTATACTATATACAGTAGTATATATATACTACTGTA
>WUQG02048928.1:0-10386 GCA_011317285.2 Androctonus mauritanicus
CCGTAACAAAAGCATTTTCTGGCCAATCTCCCTCCGCCCAATCTCCTTACTTAATTAGTATACTCAAATCCTATTTCCTTAAATTTGATGGTGAAATTGGGACTTACGCTTTTAGTAGAACGTTCAAGCGACAATTTGAGATCCTTGAAATTAAGTAAAATGCATTTCAAGTGGAGCGTGCTTTCATGGAAGAAGAAGTATAGTACAACAATCTCATTCTATGCTTAAAGCTATGCAAGAAGATTGCTATATTTATCATCAAAAAATAATTGTACTATACTCCTTCTTCTGACATTCTAACGTTTTAGAGTCTTTAAGATCTTATAATCAAAGAATCTCGAAAATTCAAAGACATTAAGACTAAATAAAATACTTAATATTCAATTTAAAATTCATATTTTACTTGAAAGTTTGAGTTAAATCTCATGATTTTCACTTTTCCAAACCATATTTGTGTGGTAAACAACAATCCGGATTACTCCTCTCACATTCTCAATTCTATCTAAAATTAATTAAACATACAAACAAATAAGACAACTCTAAACTTTATAATTAACATCTAAATCAATATTTAGAGAACGAAAGATGAATTAAAGCTTGAAAAGTTATTAATTAAGCACTAAATGACTTCGACGTATCTTATCAGACTTGACACGATTTTTATTTCATTATCTTGGCTCAAAACTAAATTAGTGTCTTCATTAATAATTCAAATTATCAATATATTATATATCGCTTCTCCTTTATCATCGACAGTTTATAAACACTATTGTTCGCACTAAAATAAAGAATTAATTAAAAGGCGCGACCTCCAAAACCCGATTGGGAATTGCCAACACGTAATTATTTACCACGTTGCCAACCATCAGTCGTTATCCCGCTGGGATTTTCATTTGTTGGTTTAAACTCCAAGCGTAGAAGAAAATTTGCTTTTTTTTTTTTTTTCCTTCTCTCCCCCTCCCTTTTTTTTTTTTCTGAAGTAAAGCGTTATTGTCTTATTTCAAAAATTTTACGGGTTTCTTTTGAATTTTTTATGTTACAAAAGCGCTTTGGACTAGCGTGTTTCTTTTAGTGCGTTATAATAGATTTGTGCTAACTTTGATGCAGTTTTGTTCCCTGCCGACTCGTATTTTATTCTGTGATTGGATTACGAGATGTTATAAAACATTTTACTGGGTTTTAACTTAATTTATATCTTTAGAGGTGAGTTTTCGCCTAGTTTGCCTTTTATAGGTCAGTTGCGGTGTAATAAGTTGTGTGGAGAATGAGAAAAGAAAATCTCTTCTCTTACTAATACCGACGGAACATAATATAAATATTTATCTTTCTACTACAGATTTACTTATTTAATCCAATAATTTATGTTAATTTTTATACTCTTATTTTTTAAACAGCAACAAAATTTCTTCCTTGTTATTGCCGCTTTAAAGATTTAAAGCATAGTTTTGTTCCTTCCTTGGCTAATTTTCGGTTAACAGCAAAGTGTATATGCCTAGTCTCAGCGTAAATTCGACTTTTTCTTCCGATTATTCTCACTTACAACGCATTAAAATTAAAAATTCAGCCAGAATTTTAACAAAATATAATGTACTCGGTTGATGGGAACTTTGCCAAATTTCGAGAACAAATTTTTTAAAGAAGAAAAGTGATTTAAAATCTAATAAAAAAAAATTCAAAAAAAAGATATCAAAACTTGCCTCGTTTTATATAAAAAAGCGAAAATTTATTTATCTATATATATCATATATATATATATATATATATATTTATATCAGCAGTTAACTCATTACATATGATTTGTCAGATGGCAAATATTTGAGCAAAAAATTTGATGACATTTACTTTGCATTTATTTATTAAATAATTTGCAAATTCTTATTTTTTTCTATTCACTATTATTCCATATTTTATTTTTTTCCATATAAGTCGAAGAAAAACCACATACGTGGTGCAAATTCCACGAATGAAACACTTAAAAAAAAAAAGAAAACATTTGTTCAAATAAACCACCACCACCACCACCACCATCATCATCATCATTCAGTTTAAAATCTTTTTTTTTTTTCATTTTTTTAAAACATCAAATCTCGTTAGGAGGGAGTCAGAAATATTTATCTACAAATCTGAATGAATTTTTATAAACCTCATTTCCATACGACATGTACGATCGGAATCGCAAATATTGTACCGATTAAAACGTGTAACCTGGGTGTGTTAAAGAACGAATAGGTTAACTAACCCAAGCGTAGTCAGTCAATCCTTGAGAAGACCAAAATTTGCATTGTCTTCTTTGGTAGCTCTCCACGTAAGTGATATTGTTAGATACCAATGCTATGCAATCGGGATAACTGCACCATCCGCTAGTTGCAGTTATTCCTCCACTACGGACGAATGATGTGACGGCATTTTGGATGGAATCTCTAAATGCGAGATCTTCTGCAGTTGGTTCTTTTATAAAATATTCCAGCTGATCAAGAAATGCTATCGCTTCCCACATGTGGAAGCTGTAGCGTGAATTATAATCGTATACCCTCACCTGAAACAAAACATAAATTGTTAGTATGCTGACTTATGTTCATTTTTTTTATATAATATCAATCCTAGTTCTAGTCAATCTTTATGTAAAAGTAACTATAAACATTCTTTCTAATAAAATTTTACATTTAATAAGTCGCACAGTTCTGAAGTGCGGCTCTCAAGACTCCATTTTTTACTGTTTTCGGTGTTCGTTAACGAAACTCTCTAGTTATTCGTTTGTCTAGAAAATACTGTTGTTAAAACTGATTTATAGTTTATTAACTAATTTCGAAGATGCAACACATTAAACACTCCAACATCAACATAAACTCACTTCAGAACTGCATTCTGAACAAAGCGTGATTTATTATTATAGTAGTAGGCAGTTCGATAAAATTTCCGATTTTTTTTATTTATTTTAAACAAACTTCAACGATTCTAGAAAATGTAAAATGCAAGCCGTAAATAAGAAAGAAATCAAATAACAGAAGGAAAAAAATAACAATAATAATAATAACGATTTCCGAATAAATAAAAAACCTTTCGAAACAACTGAAGTTTCTATATATATACACACACATATACACACGAATATTTTTTAATCAAAATTTTTATCATTAATTATATTAAGTGGAAAAAATATACTTTTATAAATTTATATATAACATTTGTATTCATATAAAACAAGTTACGTGATTCGCGAAGATGTAGGAGGCAAGCGAGCAGCTTAAAAAAATAAAAAAAAATGTTTACAGTTCGCTTCTTAAACAATGCAAATGTAGACAAATCGTTTGATTCTGAAGCATTCTAACTGACATAAGAAAATTTAGCGATTCGGTAGATGTAAATACGATTTTCATGGAATTTTTTTTTAATAATAAAAAAAAGTATAATATAATTTTTATAAGATCTCATGACTGCACAGTTCAGAGTCACGTAAGTTGCTGTACAATTGAAATTCTGATTTATGTCTTTCTTTAAGAAAATGAATATCTTTCTTCTATCGAAGTAAAAATCTAACAATAAAAGACGTAAGAGAACATTTTTACCCCCACTCCCCGATAGAGAAAAGATTTAGAAATCGTTGTTTCAACTATAAATGATCAGTCTTGGTAAAAGTTTTAGAAAAGATGGCAAAGGTCCAAACTTATCAGGTGCAAAAATGACAGAATGATGAAAGGTTTGTCTATTTTTAGTAACACTGAAGTTTTAAATTATTGAATCCTATTAGAAAATCTCCCTTAAAATAAAAAAACAACTAAAAAAGAAAAGAAAAATAACAAAAAAAGAAAGAAAGTTAAAGTTCTGTAAGCTCTCCTTTTTGCACCACCTGTGGGAACCATTAAGTGAATTTTTACGATTATAAAGATGTAAGCGTTTCAGAGTGCAATATTAAAATTCTGAATTTTAGAACAAAAAAAAAAAAAAAAAAAAATAGAAAATAAAAAACAGCTAGGAGAGAGTTTTTAATATTTTAAAAACTGTACTTACAGGCTTGGATGGAATGGACGTCACTACGTAACGGCGAATGGGAGAATTAAATGATTTAGCAAGCATCGATGCCAAATCTTTAACTGGGCACGTCTGTCTCAGATCGGTAACCATTGTAGTATATAATCGTTCTGGAGTATACAATTCGTCTGAAATTTAAGAGAAAACTTGGCTTATTTTAGAGTATTCTTATCAATATCCATTAATAAAGCGCTTAAGTCAACATCCGCTGATTGTAATGGTTAAGAAAGTCAAACGTCGTTTAGAAAACTTATTGCTTTAAATTGTGCAACTTTACCATCTCTGGAATAAATTTTCGCTCTAAAATTTAATATAATCATATATTTTTTTTTCTGTTTACTTTTTTTCAATTTCCGAAAGTAATATAATATTTCGGACATTTTAAAATATAAATAAATTGTTTATTCGTTTCCCGAGATTAAATCTTTGTAAATTAAACCCTCGGGAAGAGTAAAAAAAAAAGTTCAAGCTATAATTAATTTTCGTTATCATATTATATTATTAATAGTCAAACGTGACTGGTTGATTGACTGGCTGGATGGATGTCCCTTTTTCGGTTGAACTACTGTACCGATTTCTATAAATAGGGTATTTTTAGAAAAGTCTAAGTTTTGGATGTCTACGACAGCCAAAATTATTTATTATTATTAATAATTTAAAAACTATAGAATAAAAATTACATTGAAATTGTAGTTCCTCTAAAATGACAGAATTCGCAGATGGCACTGTAACGTAATAATGGCTGCTATTTTAATATTCCTTCTTGGATTCCCTACACCAGTTCGGAGATGTTTTTCATCGTTATATACAATATTATAAAATTAAATCACAAGATTATATTTCCGCTCATTTATATGAGCGGGTAATTTCTAGTATATATTAACAGTCAAACTTGATGACTGGCTGGATATCCCTTTTGTAGTCGAACCACTTTACCGATTCATATAAATAGAGTATCATTAGAAAAGTCTAATCCTCGGACAAGTTCTGCGACAGGCAAAAACTTTTGTGCTATTAATGATTTAAAAATTAAATTAAAATTATAGTTTCCCTAAAAAGACAAAATTTGCAGATGGCGCTATAATTTAATAATGGCCGCCATCTAATAATCCCCATTATCTTGTAATGATACTCTAGTTCGAGGAATTTTTCGAATGATACCCTAAAGTTATAAGCTTAAATCACAAAATTTCCGCTCATTTATATGAGCGGGTAATAGCTAATTAAATTTAATTAAGTTATACGTATTAAAATATTGTTAACATAACAATAAGTTTTTTTTTTATTATTTCTTATTTTCTTATTTATCAAACCACTGTATTCGATAGTATACTGCTGAAATTCGAATATATTCGCTAAAATTGCACGTAGACAAACGGCCTGGCTTATGTGAACAGATTAGAGTTTAACTATTGAATTTTCTGCTCCATTGCTCGGAATGTTTTATATCTAGGCAACAATAGGAGTTGAAAATTGGATAGATACGAATAACCGACCATGCAATAGCAGCTAGGGAAAAAAAAGTTTTGGAACTCAATTAGAGAAATTGTTTAATCAATTTTTCGCGGATGTGGATCGTCAGTTGGTAGTCCCAAAATGACAGAAATCTCTTTAAGAAAGATTACTGGTGCATTCTTTTAGATTTATTCACGTGAAATAAGTTTGATAATACGTCATTTTTTTATTTATAAATAATTGTATTTTTTTTTATCATAACATGCTAGAGTTGAACTGTATAACAACATATTAGGAAAGTAACCACAAAGGAATACAGAAACGAGATTTATTCCGTGATAAAGCATGCTGTATTGCAAGCATTTTGATGTGATATATAAATGTTTTAATGCTTAGATTTATGATATTTGGTCCTGATGGTGATTATCCAGTTTCAAGCTTTTAACAATTAATTATGATGTCTGTTTGTAAAAATTACTAAATTTGTTTCAGATTATTATTATTATATTATAATTAATTGATATCTAAGTTTTCTTCACATTAAACTATTTATAGATAATATATGATTTCATTTTAACTTCTTAAAAAAATAAATCATGAAATCTATTTTCTTTCAGGCGAATATAAGTTCTAATGGAAACTTATATCAACATAAAGAAAAATTATTTATTTGTTCCTTATTTATGCGTAAAGATTAAAAAAAAAATCCAGTATAGGCCTATGCATAATTTTAAGGTCAAATAATTTACATCTACTATGTTTCTCAAACATGAAATGCTGTTTTTAGTAAGATTTAATGCTCTCTTGAAGCTCATGAATTGGGTTTAAAATATAGCAAACAGAATTTTTTGCGCATAAAGATATTCTTTCAACAACAGGTTATATATATTACTATGTTAGCTATTGTTTTATGCTATTATTATATAGTGGGATGTTGATACATTTTGCTACGTTGCAAAATTTTAAATTAAAATGAAGGCAAAATTTTATATTTATTAATTCGCCCATTGTTGTGTCGAAAATAAAAATGAATATGAAATAGTTTTGTTCAGTCCTATTGAAGCCCACTAGAGAACCAAACATCGATATGGGGTTTCGACATTACTGACATAATAAAGAGGAAAAAAATGTTTATTTGCTTTGAAATCAACAAGTATTATTGGGATCCATTAGATGATTGATCATCATTGATGAAAATTATCGAATCGGACCATTATTAACAACCTTGATCATTTTCAAATTGGAAATAAAAAGATTATTTTATCACTTTTTGCTGATTACAACGTCTTTAACAAATTATTTGCGAAAAATTCTTTAAGCTGATATTGAATACCATCTGTCTGTATGTTCGTCGATACAGAATTAAACATCGCAGAGTATTCAAATACTAAAGCATCATTCTTTAATATCCAAGATACATTTGATTTTATTTTGAGTGTGCTAAGTTAGTAATTTGTAGTGTATGCACGTACAAGTTGGAGACCACTCTAAATATTAAAAAATCGATATTTGTGAAATTATTTATTTCACGCGTATGATAGTATCCAATCAAAAATATCTAATACGTAAATTAGTAATCCAAGTGCTTATGAAATTAAGATATTTGTTATAGTTTAGCAACTTTGGTTGACATTATTGCCTTATTTTTTTTAAATCGTCAACCTAGTAGACGCATCTAAAAATTGTAACAAATATCCTAATACTTTACTGCTTATTTTTTTGCATAATTTATTTTTAGATGTAAACCGTTTTCTGTGAAAGACATTCTAACAACCAGATTTTAACGCATTATTAAATACGCTCTTTTATTTTTAATCCAATTGAATCGAAATTTTTAGGGAACATTAAGTAATATAATAAGCATACTAATGTCAAATTTCGCCAAAACTGATTGATTGAAGAGTTAACGACGAAAGAACCTTCTACTCATTTCATCGTGAACTCAGAAAGCCTTAAATTACATAAGGAACATTTATATTCCAGGTTTGTTCGAAATCGGTTGAATCAATAGAGATATTTCTAAAGAAAATAATCCTATTCTACGACATGAATTTTAATCCGATTGGGATAAAAATTTTTATATTATTTTATTAGTGCTGGGCTATACTTATATTTAAAATTTAGTCAGCAATGGATAAACAATGGCAGAGGCTGTAGAAGTGGTTACGACAAATGGATCTTCATTCCTTCCTTTACTTTGACCCAATTGTGTTGAAATTTCCAGGAGGCATCAAGAAATCTAAGAAATACGCATAGCCGAAATTTCATCGATATTGGTTCAATAATGCGACCTGTAGAAATGCTTGCAGAGAAGAAAAACGACGCTTTTTGCTGATTTTTGCTATTTTCAAACTGCTCTAATTCTTTTATTGGTTGGATTTGAAGCTTAAAACTTAGAAATCGATATCCTATTAAATATTTTTCTCGAATATAATTATCAGATTAATAATACTTAACTTAGAATAAAAATTACAGCGCGTTGAATTTCAACCAAAGTGATTTATGTAATAAGAGTCAGTCAGTGTCTACTTTGCTTGGAATTCATACTCCGTCCCTCTTGATAATGTTTTAAAAGCGTTTTAGATATATATTATAAAACAATGATATATATTTAGGCCTATTTTTTCAGTCTGTATGTTTGTCAAGTCGTTCACAAAATATAACAAGAACAAAACATGGCAGAGCGTTCAAATTTCAGACGATGGTTCCTTTTAATTTAAATTATATTGATTAACAGTTTTTAAATTTCCAAGTGATCCCATTACAAGATAATAGCGTTTAAGATTTAAAAAAATATTCTTAAGATATTTGAAACTCTTTGCCACACGCGAAAAATATAGAACAACTACAATCATTTTTTTTAGATTAAAAAAAATGACTGTAGCTGTTCTATAATGCTGTTTGTCATCTGTAAAAGCTAGAATATATTTTCAATTTTCTTATCATTTTATCGAAAAAATATCAGTTAATATATATTTTATGAATTTTTCATCGGAAGGAAGTTTAGAGGATAGTTATCATTTTAGAACAGTCGAATTGTTTTAAAAATTTTTGCAATTTTAAGTATTTTCGAACAATATTTTCGAGGATAAATGGCAGGAAATGTTTTCGAATGTATGGATTTTTATCAAAAATATGAAGTGAGATACAATAACAAGTTAGCGCTGTCATTTTCTCAAAGAAATATCTGGTCATCATTGTAAACGAACTTTGCACTGGGCGTTTTATCTCCATATAGGATTACACGAGAATCGCATTTCGTGACGTCTGATGAGATAGAACTGCGAAAATTTAAAAACATAACTATCGTTATAACAAAGAAAAAAGTCAGTGAATGAATGTGATGTCACGCATTTCTAACTTTATTTTTTTTTATCAGTTAAAATTTTCTTGAGCTTTGTAAACTAATGCTTCCATTAATTGGGATTAGTTGTTGAGACTTTGTTGAATTATGGAAACTTTTTACTTATTAGAACTGCAGTTAACATTTTATAAACTGTTTCTAGATATATCAATAACGATGCAACTACAGAACTTTTTCGTCACTCAAAGTTTAATCATATAAAAGCTGGAGAAAACGATTATGAAGGAAAATCGATAATTTCTTCATGTAACGTTATGCAACTTATTGATATATTTATATGGGCTGAATCACGTGATGAATTCACGATTCCCTAATTGCTGGTTGGATCACGTGATAAATTCACAATACATTTATCGTGATATAACGGTATTTAACTGTAGACTGAACGGATTATTGCCGCATGGCAGAAATACAAACATATTTTCTCACTCACTTATTTTAAACGGTTTATCGATTATCCAGAAAAACGTCTAGATTGAACTCTGATGAACACAACGAAAAAACTATTTTTCGAACGTGTCCTTTATTTCGGAATGATTAAAGATGCTAGATAAAAATATGCTATCAAAATCGTCTTCAATGGCATAACAACCATGTCGAATGACATAAAAATATATCAAATAGTTTCATAATTAGGCCTACTGTAGAAACTATAGAAGTTCGATCATCCGCCATTTTAAACTGTGAGTTTAATTAATATTATTTCGAAGTCGATTTTAATGGCTTGATCGTCTTGCCGAATTTTATAAAAGTCGATCAAATAGTCCAAAAGATATTAGGGAGAATATTTCGAAATTTTGAATGCCCACCATTTTTAAACGATCGAAGAAAAAAAGGCTAATTGATATGTCATCGACATTGCCATTAATGATATTGATATTCCTGCAAATGTCATAAAAATCAAGTTCGAGATATATTACGAGAGCATCTCGGAAATTTGAATGTCCGCCATTTTGAAATGACTGAAACTAAACGATTAAAAAATGAAATATAGATGTTATCTTTAATGGATAACATCTATATTTCATTATTAACAGCGATTTCATTATTAACAGCAATTTATTAACAGCGTTAATAAATTTTATAAAAATTTCAATATACATAGTTATCCTGATAATCTTGCTAAAAATAATTTAAAACGTTTTAACTAAAGTGACCGACCAGATTTTCTGAACTTCAACTCGGAACAATCTAGATATTGGGGGCGTAGGAGTATAGGATGTGGGGTTAGGCAAAATTCAATAAAAGTTTTTTTTTTGAAAAACAATGAAAAAGTAAATTATTGAAAAATTTGCGAAAAGAAAGCAGAAATTGAGATAAAGAAACAATATATTTTACTATTACTTTTTCGTCAGACTGATTCATTCACAATGGTTATACAGGGTGGTCCAAAAGTAGGTTTACAGTTATTAAACTACCTTTTATATGGTTGAAGTTACTTGTTTAGTAATACCAATATAAAACATTCCTCAGAGTATAAATGTAACTTACATAAACAGCTCTTTCCTTGCTGATTGTAATTTATTTTATTATGTAAA
>WUQG02048939.1:0-10386 GCA_011317285.2 Androctonus mauritanicus
GTTACATCCGCCATTTTATTTTTAAAAAAGCGCCCCCTGCCTGATTCTAAAGTTTTGACGTCACTAACGACGTTAAACGTCTTTAAAGACGTTCTCGAAACACTTTTAACTTAACGATGTTGTGAAAGAGTTAACCTAATTCGCACTACTAATTTTAACTGTAGTTGGGAATTAAAGATGTTTACCTTTGCAAGTGCGAACGGGGTATTACTCATGCCAATATAAATTACATCAGTTTGTTTTCTCTAATATTTTTTGTCAGAAAATCCCAGAGACTCAGCAGAAATACTAAATATAAAGCCATGATGAGCATCATTTAATTAATTATAAATAATAAAATTATAATATCAAATAATTTACTCAAAACTGGAAGAAAATAGATTGGCCATAGTTTTCGATTTTAGATTTTAATCCTTTTTTTAAAAAATAGGTATGTATAATATGAATGAATAATTAATATGAATAAAAATGTTTAATCGAATTCTAATCGATTCCTTACTGTTTATATACGATACTGCGATTGATATATGATCACTTTGGGACAGCCCGATAGAATTATTGAATTAAATTAACTATAATTTAATTCTGTATGGTATATTTTGAAGAATTGTCGTTATGTAAATATGAAATTGAATATAATAATCATATTCCATCTCATATTATTGAATTATCTGTTTAGTTTTCAAATCGATTGAACTATTCAATTGGTAAGTGACTGTTGAGTGCGAACGCCTCCTATAACAAACGTCTTTACCTTTAAACGAGTTTAACTTAAATGTTCTTAACTTATGGTAATGCGAACGGGGTATAAAGCGTTTTGATCTTAAGGCCAGCGATTTTCGAGAAGCGAGAAGAAATAAGCGGGTTCTGAGATAAAAGTAGCGACTAAGTTAAAGCTGCGATTGTAGTTGCGATAAAGTTGTACTTATCACAATAACAGCGAATTTTCTAGCTAAAAACCACTCCTATAAGCTGGCAACGTGACTGTACGATTAAATCAATGTGGCGAAACTCAGGTTTTATTGAAATATAAGTCGATACTTGTATCGATATTAACAATTTTATTCATATATCGACGAAGAAAAGTTTAAACCGGAAAGATGGTGGGTTCATTCAGCGTGGAGAAATGTGACGAAATCTAAATTGGCGTTACTACTTTTTGAAAATCTCTAATTTTCAGCGAAAATATCCAGCCGCATTGGATATAGACGAGAATGTCGTTTCTCGCCAAATTGCAGCCATTCTGACAATATCGCTAACGCGCGCGATAACATCGTGATAGCATGTGCGACAAAATAGCGACGATAATCGCACGTTTCTTCTCGATTCTCACAAATCGCTGGCTATGTGAAACCGCCTTTAGACTCAAACTTTTATGCGCTTCTTGTCTTTAGTCTATTTCTTTTGGTCCGGCAGGTTTAAATGATAAATTAGAAGCTCTTCAAAGGAAATTTGTCAAAGTGATTCTGTTTAAAAATGACATCATTTACCATAGAGTTGACTATTATTACTGGTTATCAAATTTAATTTCTCTCCACGAATTTAGGAATAATGTTAACATTATTGTATTTCTAAAAATATTGAATTGATATATTTTTATCAATAGTTAATTATTAACGATAATATTTATGAGTTAAGAATCTGGATTTGTTTTTGATACCGTTTGATAGAAACAACATTAGACGGCATTCTTTTATAGTTATTTCTATCCTCAAAATTGTTTATATATTAAATAATTTTTTCGTTTGTGTTTTTGATTGTTTGTTTCTTTATGTATTGACTAAGTAATAATCAAATGAATAAATAAATAAATTAATCAATCAATATATTTCAGGCTACTTCAGAAAATTTAGGAAAGACTGAATAATTTTAATGTTAAAAAATAAAATAAGTGTAAGTTATCTGATATAGTTTTGAGAAAAATTTTTGCCGTTTTTGAATGAACCAAAAATTATTTAATGAATATTTTTATTTTTTAAATGTATTTACTAATGTAATAGAGTTTCCAAGAACTCATCATTGTTTTCTATTCTATTGTTATATTTTCATATGTATTGAAAATATATAATTTATTTTTAATATGTATTATTTTTATAGAAGAATTTAAAAATAAGGAATTAAATTCAAAAAATTTTTAAAAGTAATTTTAATATATTTAAAATAATCATTTCTTCTCCTCCTCCTCATCTTCCTCCGCTTAATCCTCATTCTATTTCTCCTCCTTCTGCACTTTCTTTTCCTATTACTAATCCTCATTTTCATTCCCCTTTTACTCTTCACCCGTCTTGTATCTCCTCCTCCTCTTCCTTCTACTCTTTCTCCTTCATCTCATTATTCAACTCCTCGCCGTCCTTTTGCTACTTCTTTCCTGCACTTTATTTTCTTCCTTCTCCTCCTCCTTCCATCTTTTGCTTTTCTTCTCTTTTTCTTTCTCTTTCATTTTCTTGTCCTTCTCCTACTTATCCGTCCAATTTTCCTTCTCTTCATTTTTTATTTTTACTTTTCATCATCTTCCTATTCCTCCTACTTGTTCTTTCTATGACATTCTTCTCCTTGTCCGCCTTCTTCTTATTTTCCTCCTATTCCTCTTCGCGTGATTCCCCCTACATCTTCTCCTTCTACTCTTTCCCCTCCCATGCTTCTATTTCGTTTATGCCCTTCTCGTTCTACTTCTCAGTTTTCTTTTCTTCCCACTTTTTCTATTCGTTTTTCTTCTTCTCTTCCTCTTTTTCCTTCTCTCTCATTCCCCTTCACCTTCTCCTCTTTCTCTCCAGTCTCCTGTTTCTTCTTTATTTCCTAATCATAATTCTGCTTTTATGCTTCCTCTTCCTTTTCCTATTCCTCCTTCTCATCCGATTATTTCTCCTATTGCATCTCTCCCCCTCGTCTTCTTCCTTTTCTACTTCATTCTTCTCCTCGTTTTCTTCCATCAAACTTATTTACTTCATTGAATGTTGATTTAAAATAATATTTTAATTTTATTGAATCCTTTTCATTGATTTTATTATTATATTAATAGCAAATATACTGTACGTATAATCATCATTAAGAGAATATAATGCATATATTATATTCTCGTTATTTTTTAAATAATTACCATGGAAAATCAATTCATCATCAAGGAAGACAAATATAAATGGCAAAGTTTTGGCTCTGACTCAACAGATTCTCATTATGAATCAGAAATTGAGTGTTTTGCTACAAATTTCTATACCCTACACAAATGTGGATTCTGTGCTATAGAAAAATGAAAATAAGAAATTTTCTTTTGAAAATATGAGTTACATTAATCAAATTATTGTGTTTTATTAATTTTTCAACCACTTGTTTAAATTCGAATATGGTTTTCTGTACTGATAATCAGATTCAGGAGATTAAATCCTTTGATTCAGTCAGAATATTTAAATTATAAATAGGCAAAATTTTTAAATAAAAACGCGGGGTCACAGACGGCATGAAACCAGACACCTCAAGTAAACCAACACCATTTCCAGTGTGTATATATATATACAAAATCGGTCTGTGAGATATTTTCTATTGGATATTTCCTTGATCTCTATATATGAAAAATTATTACAGAATGCAGTTAAATATTTTAATATCTTGACATTTTATAGATTGGATTGAAATTATCAAACATGAAGAGTTATAAAATTAGTTGATGTGATTTTGTTATGAATAGAAAATTCTGAAATTATTTTATTAAAGAGACTGAATATTGAAGTATTCGTTTGAATAACTCAATTTTCTTATCAAAATTATGGAGGGGAAAAGTGGTAATGCTCTCTGAATTTCAAAGAAATTTATAGAAGAATTATATTCTTCTATAGATTTCAAAGAAATTCAGAGAGCATAAAAATTATTGAAATTCATAAAGATAAAAATTTCTATTATTAGATATTTTTGTTAATATCTATAGAAGAATTATATTCTTCTATAGATATTAACAAAAATATCTAACAATAGAAATTTTTATCTTTATGAATTTCAATAATTTTCAAATAATTATCCATTATATATATAAATTTCCTTAAAATAGAGCAAAATAGTAACTGATATTAAAATTTATTCATTTTCATGAAATCTTATTAAAACTTATTTCTACTGATATGATTTAATTATTTCATAATAAAAGTTTATCACTTTCTTGAAATGTTTGCTATTATCTTGTAAATGAGTCAGAATCACCAGTAGGGGAGAGTGGAGCAAACTGGGTACCGGAACCTTAACTTTGAACTCATATAGAACATATAGTACATTATATATATTCTTCAAATTACACTCAATTACCTAATGAAATTTTAAACAAATTTTAAACTTTATAAATGGCAAAGCCTTTATAAAGCCTTTTCCTTTAAAAATTTTGCAAAGCAATTAACATAGCTTTGTAAAATTTTCAAAGCTATGTTTATAGTCTTCAATAGTAAGTAACCTATCAGGAACTATAAGCTTTTATATCAAAAGTGTGTTTGTTCCTTAGTTGGAGACTTTAATAATAAAAAGTCTCCAACTAAGGAACAAACATACTTTTTTTTAATAAAAAGAGCAAATCCTTGGTTTTTTCTCCTATTTGAGATAAATCTGGGTACCTATTTGAACATATGTAACAATCAACATTTTCAATATTTTTACCTACAAAAATTTAAAAACTCTATGTTTCTTATGTATAAATGTACCATTCTCTTCCTCAGTATTTGAACAAGCCTCATCTGCCCACTCCCGAAATATGCAACGTTGGATCCATCATTCCTTTGATTTGGAATGTGAATATAATTCTTTACAATTATAAGCAGGCCTGAATGTTTTCTTCCTCCTCTGAGGACGAAACTCTATATTCAATACTATTTTTTTCAGTTTTCTTAAACTAATTTACTTCCTTTTCTCCTTCCATGTGGGTTTATTTTCCTCCTTTTTATCACTCACTTTTGTGGTTTTAAAAATTATTGATTATAAGCCATCTTCTCCTTTTAATCTGGATATACTAGATACCAAGATATGGATACTATTCGATATTCGGTTTTCCTTCACATTTTTTAATAAAAATAACATATCTACATTTAATGATGCGGTAAAGTATTGATAAATGTATTAATATATTTCTTAAAATTTAACGAATACAGAGATATACTTATCGATAATGACAACACTATAATATAGCACTCACCACGGAGATAGAAGAGTATCCGGTTTGTCCCGATTATCCGGTTATTGCTTCACTCTCCCCTCTATTACTGTTTATGTCACTTACAATATTTAAATCAACTTAAAATAAAAATGTATCGCAATAAAATAACTGTAACATTGATTAGAAATTTTAAATGTAAACTCAAACACGAATACTATTTCTAACAGAAGATATTTTTAAATGTAGATTATTATATTTTTTTATCATTACCATTTTAATTTTACAGATATATGAATAATGAACGAATCAAGTGTTTGTTTCAACTGTTTTGTAAGTCCTGTCACACTGGCACTCAAATTCCTAGGAATTGATATTATGGATACGTGTGAAATTAATTTTTCACAAAGTAAATTATATAAGGCCTACAAATGCTTTGTCATAATTTCTGTATGGATAGTATTAGCTTGGTCTATCCATATTAGCGTAATTGACAGGGATACGTGTATCGAGCGCTGTGGAGGATTTCTTTATTTTATTGATAACGAATTTTCAATTAGCGTTAGTAAAGTATTTCTTGTGGGAATCAGTGTAGCTGCGGCGGGTTGTGTTACGTTCGCATTCTTTTTTAAAAAAATAAAAATCGAAGTAGGCCAGGAAAATTTCGAAGGCGAAATTGCATACTTGACCGAGATTAAATATCGGGTTTATCAAATTATTGTTTGTATATGTATTTCAGGAATTCTTGTAATTATACCAGCAGTAACAATACATGTTAACACTATCAGAATGCCTGAAAATTATTACAAGTTTATATTGTGCCAAATATTTTATGAAATTATGATTATTTCGTTTTCACTTTTATTATTCAACATCGCTGCATTTATCGCTTTATGCACCGTATTTATAAGAGGTAGGTTTAAAAATATTTACGTACGTATTCGAGATTGTAAGAAATATCCTGATTCGATGAAAGCTGTATTACATTTAGAAGAACATAAACATGCAGAATTGTGTGAGATTATCGAAACATTTGACAATACATTTGGAAATGGTCTTACTATAATTGTTTTGTGGTGCTTGCTTTTTGAAGCATGCTGTTTTTATTACGGCATATTTGGTCGTAATGTGGAAAAAATTCTGTTAGTTTCTCTCGGTTTGCTTGTGACTACAATCACTGTAAGCGAATGTCTCATATATGCAGAAATACAAGATTGTGTAAGTAAATTTATTATATAATTATATATTTAATTATATAAATAGCAATCTATATTATAATATTAATCAATAATTGATATTATTTAATTATTAATAAAAAATAAAAAAAAATAATTGGGATGATATTTGATATTTTAGCGTGTTTATGAAACTTTTGAAATATATGTATAATAATAGAAAAAGTTAAATGTACTGTGAACAAATTCTATGCACTGATGTGTCAAGTTCATCATATAAAATATAAATAAGTAAATAGACGCAGCAGAATATATCTGAATTGCATATCCAATATGAGCTAGTATAGAAGCGTTAAACTATCTTCTAGCAGTGGAAGTGTTTTCAATTGATCTGAAAATTTTCCAAGAGAATTGCATTGATGATGTAATTATTGTAGATATATTAGGAATATGTTTCTTGAATATTAGATTATTATGTACTGTCATCTCGAGATTATCACTGTTTCCAAAATTATTCGCCCGATTAATATTGGGAATAAAATTTTAATTTTCTTGCTGATTCCTTCATCAATTACATTCGACCAATATCTGAGAAATAATGAATTTTACATCACTAATTACATGTTTTGTTTGTAATTCCCAAAATACTCCAATCGCAAGTAAAATTTTAAATATGTTTGGCTTATTGAGTTTTCAAGGTACTATTTTTAGATAATGGCAATTTGGTACAGAGTAACATTTAATATATCACATTTTTATAGTTTTGGATGGCCATCATATCGCAATAGATCGCAAATCTTTATGTGGGTCACAGAGCTCACATAAAGATCTTAAGATGCTACCCTATAGGACTGGAGGTCCTGCTCCACCAAGAAGTTCCTAGAGGTGGCTTTTGCCGGATATAATTTGTCTTTTATCTCAAACACGCATCTTTTTGGCGAATTCTTAATCACGACCTCTGGATTGTCGAATGGCAAACTACAGAGCATCCGTTCACGAGGTGTGGGTGCAGCCAAGGACTACCGACCCAATGAGTAAATTTCTTCACTTGGGACAGTCAAGATCACCCTCCAGAACCTCTCTATAGAAAGTGAAAGGAGAGCGAAAAGTCAAAGTCAAACGAAAAGAATTAATTCAGTTAGGAGATCCTGAGACGATTTACTCTAGTTCCATCATTTCTTTCTAGTCATCGTCCGGCGCATACCAATCTCTGCAGATGTTGTAGAGCTTATGGATATCTTTCGCCTTAAAAAATAGCCTTAATCTAATAGACATTTTAGTTAATTCCTATCACTATGAACGCATTAGTCCGATTTTACAGATAAGATATAATGGCAACCGGCAAACCCTCCCGCCATGTCAAGACAGACTCCTTTTGGGAGAGGCTGGTCGTGTAATAAGAATTGGCTATTAAGCATGAAGGAGTAGACTGGAGTGGCCACGTGGAAACACTTAGGCTTTTCACTCTGGAAGATCTGGTTTCGAATCTTGGGTCTTACTCCCTGAAAATATTTATCATGTTGACAGGGCCTAGCCCGTCGATACTCGTCCTCCACAATCCGGCTGACCCCCTCCGCAAGATTGGGCAGCCTGTGGAAGGCTTGTTTCGTCCCGTCAGTTAGTGTTGTAATTGACAGAAACTGGCGTCATCTGTTCACAAAAAGCAATAACCTTGAATGATTTAGGTTCAATTTCGAATCGCACATTCTAGATTTTCAGGAACGATCCAGACCTGCCCATTTTCTACCTCTGTTTGATTCCATCATAATTGTAGGTAAATCTGTGATGGGTGCTAAAAGTGGCCACTTCAACATACAAAATCTCCCAGGTGGTTGACCGGATTATCCGCGTGGAAACGATTTGGCTTTCCACACTAGAAGATCCGGATTCGATTGTCCGCCTCACCTCCTGAAGATGTTTGTCAAAAGATCCTGCCTGGCCCATCGATCTACAAATTTGGGCGACATCTTCGCTCGGTTGGACAGCTTGTCCGCCTTAGCCTAGGGTATGTCCGTTAGAGCCCCGTCGCTTAACAGCCTCATTGATTAGAAAATGGACTCATCTCCTGACCCAAAAAATATTCCAAGTATGATATTTCTGCAAGTGAAAACTCAGTAATGTATCATAGTTCCGGCTCTTCGATCCCCATCCTCTACAATCCGGTTGACTCCTCCGCAGAGGTGGGCAGCTTCCGCAGGGGTGGCTTGTTTCGCCCCGCCACTTAGTATTCTTACTGAGTGGAAAGTGGCGTTAACAAAAATGTATCACAATTGTTCAAAAGAAATTACTGTATATTGATATCGCAATTTTAATTTTTCAAGTGAAAAATTAATTTTCTATATATCTGTCATAAATCATTAATGTAAATGTGGAAAAAATATCTTAATTGGTATCTTATACTTTTTCAATGAAAAATATAGGTAATTAATGAGCCATTAAAAGTAGCGACAAGAAACAATTATGAATTCGTACTAGATATACCAATATTAATATTGTTAATAGAAACATTTTCAGAATATTTGATATTTCTAAACTATTCTGAAATAGAGCAACCGTTTTAACCATTCTGAAATAGATTATAAAATTACTAATTTTAAAATATTTATAAATTCCTATCGATAAAATGCTGACACGCAAGTATAAATATCTATATAGGTGGCCGAATGGTAACGCTATCGGCGTGCCACGCAGGAGAACCCGGGTTTGGTAACTCTTGAAAAGTTTTCGGGGTGTTCGGCCGGCCCGATGATCCCCGTCCTTCACCATCCATCCCCCTTCACGGGTGTGGGTGCAGCCCATGTTTGGAACGGAATTGTCCCCGCCCCTTAGTAATCTTCTTGATTGGAAACGGACGTAAAATATGCAAAAAAAATCAATGGCAGTAAAATGACGTTATAAAAATTATTTTTAATTAAGTATGTTTTTGTTACTAACTTCTATGTTTCCTATAACCATGTATTTATAATGTTAGTTAGGATTTTTGTATGCTTACTTATATAAATGTTGGCAAAGATGAAATGTATATTTTCTCTGTTAAAAGAATAAACAATATTTATTCAATATTGCTATCTTGTATTTGTTTATAAAACATTTCGTATATATCAACTATTGGTGGTTTAGAATCTAACTTCCATTTATATTATGCGTATGGGCTAGTTTTAGTTAAGCCACCATATAACACATAGAATATAGTAGAGTATTAATTTTCACTATTTCAAATCAGAAATTTAGCAGCTTTTAACATCTATCGGTTTCACATTTAGCATTTTAAAGCATTGTGGAGGAAAATTTGGTTTTCAGGTTAAAACAGATACCTAGATCAAACAATAATATGATAATTGCATTAATTAATTTAAATCCTATAGATATGATGCCAGTTATTAATAAAATAGCAAAATATTCAACAATTATAACTGATGTAAAATGAAATCAATGGTTCAGTTAAATTTAAAATAATTAATGAAAAAATTAATTTATGTTGCAGTCATCATTAACAAGTACATCTGCAATAACATAATAAAATAAAACTGCAAATATGGAATGAGATCTTCGTCTCAATAAGATTCAATTCTTTACATCTGTCATTCAAAATAATTTCCGTTAAAAGTCATTCAACAATTTACAAAACATAAATGATTTACTAAATAAATCTCTACATAATCATCCTTTATAAAAATAATTTTTTAAAGCATAATAAATAATCCTTTATAAAAAGGCGAAGAATAAAATATTTTAATCTAAAACATTGTCTGCCGGATTGGCTGCGTAGAAATCCCAATCCGGCGGGATTCCCTTCTGGGGGATCCGGGTTCGAGTCTCGGGTCCCATCTCTTGAAAATGTTTATCATGGAGTCCGAGCCCATCCCCGTCCTCCACAATCCGGTTGACCCATCCGCAGGGGTGGGCAGCTTGTGAAAAGGTTTCTATCGACCTGTCACTTACTGTTCTAATTGAATGGAATGAGGCGTCATCTATTGACCAAAAAGTCAAAATAATTTATATGAAAATAATTTTATATAATATTAAACTAAACATTTGTTTAGTTTCTTCTTCAATTTTAACAGCACTTTTCATACTGTATTAAGCGGT
>WUQG02048950.1:0-10385 GCA_011317285.2 Androctonus mauritanicus
CTAGCCAGACCCAATCTAGACTCCTTATCTTATCCTTTTCCCTCGCCTTTGAAATTAAAAATTTCGATATATAGAAACAAATTTCAATAGAAATTTCACGGGACTAACAAAAATCTTCGATATACGGAAAATTTCGATATATAGAAGTTCAATATAAGGAGGTCCGACTGTATGCTTTTTAGATTGCTTTATAACAATTAATGCTAATTATTGAAATAATTTTGTTATTGTTTATGTAATTAGTTTCAGCATATTTGAATGAAAAACAATTAAGTAATCTATGAAGATGCCTCTATGATATATCCATCATCAATATGAGCAACAGGAAATTTGAGAGAGGTCACTTCATATGTTTATAGCAAACCTGTATCATTTTTTTGCAACAATGTGTGTTTGTTTATATAGAAATTTATATTACATAAAATAAAGTTCAATATCAGTGAATTTAAAAATGCTTGTTTTTAGAAAGGCTTTTAATTCTGTAGGTTAGAGATATGTTTTCATTAGCAAGAAAAAATGCTCCTTGCATATTATTTATTGATGAAATTGATGCAGTGGGAAGAAAAAGAGGTGGAAGGAGTTTTGGAGGACATAGTGAACAAGAAAATACTCTAAATCAACTTCTTGTAGAAATGGATGGTACATAATAATTTATTTTAAACTAAAATAAATTGATTTCATTTAGTTAATAATTTTTCCTTTTATAGGGTTTAATACAACAACAAATGTCGTCGTATTAGCGGCAACAAATAGAGTTGACATTCTTGATCAAGCTTTACTTCGTCCTGGAAGATTTGATCGACAGATATTTGTACCTGCTCCAGATATCAAAGGAAGGTAAAATCAATAAATATTAAATATTAATAATTATTGTTAGCTAAATATAATTTTATAATATATTTTTATTTTTAGAGCTTCTATATTTAAAGTACATTTAAAGCCTTTGAAAACTCTCTTAGATAAACTTGAAGTTGCTAGGAAAATGGCTGCTCTTACACCTGGCTTCACTGGTACATTTAGCGATTAGTAAGCATATTAGACTAAAGTATATAGATGCTGCTCTAAATGAAGTTTGTTACATTCTACTTTTTTATTTTTAATAAAATCATGTTTATACTATAATTTCTTAAATATAGGTGCTGATATTGCAAATGTTTGTAATGAAGCTGCACTTATTGCTGCTAGAGATCTGAATGATAACATTACAATGAAGCATTTTGAACAAGCTATTGAAAGAGTTGTGGCAGGTAAAATAATTTAACTTTGAACAAAATATTAAATTATACTTTGATCTATTCAATATCTTATAGCAGTGCTCCGCAATCTCTGTGCCGCGATGATTTTCTCGAGAATAATTGAATAATTAAATTTTTAGAGCTTCCTCTGTTTTACGTGGCAAATTAAAAATGAAATAATAATTAATCAATTGATAAATTAATTAAAAAACTGTTTTAAGAATTTGTCAAAGCAAATTGCAAAAAAACATGTAGATTGATAATTGTGGAAATTGAAAACTTGATATTGCAAACACACAACATTATTTTAAATTCGACATTAAACACCCTAAACTTTAAAACAGTCTTTATTGAAAATTTTTTACATGCCCTATTTTTAGAAGAATATATAAAACCCATCGACAGAATTTTTACATTCATGATATTTATAATTCCCGTACAAATATAATTCCCGCTATTTTATACCTTATAAAATAGGGGGAGCATTAGGTATAATTCCCGCTATTTTATTGTGTTTTTTTATCTAATAAAAACATATACGTATTATTGTAATTTATAAATTTGTAAGCTTTTACTTATGATGTGCAGCGGACTTATCGAAAAAATGTTGGTCTGCCTTAGAAGATAAAAGGTTGCAGAGCACTGCTATAACATATAAACAAAAATACATAAATTGAAACTAAATATAATTTTTATTAATTTAGATTTTTCCTATTTGAAAAAATCAGAAATAAAATTAACTTAGCCATGAAAATTGATAATTGGCATCATATATTAGTTTCTTTTCTATTTTGGATATAATCATTATTATAAATAAAGTTCTCGTTATTTGAATCAATTTATATAGATTTATTGCTATATTTTTATGCTAAATCAAACTTTGGAAATCTATGATAATTTTGAAAAATTATTCTAAACTTTATGAGTAACAGCTGACTATTCAGTGACAAATTAAATCAGCCAATAATGTATTTAATGTCATATTTTAAAGCTGTTATTATTTATTGAAAATAAAATTACAGTCTAATTTTTGTGTGATTCATTTCATATATTTCAATTCTAAAGGTTTTTTTATGAAAATTTACAGTTTTTTTAATAAACAAAAAAAATATTATATATATATATACACCATAACAATATCTCTAAATCTTATTGACCCAACAAATAATGATTTTTATTTTTATATACATTTATATACCATAATTTAATGTAAGAATCTGATTTAGCAGATAGTGGATTTACATCTCAAAATTTTTTTAGCGCATATACTATATATCTTTAATTAATTTAAAAACTTTAAACGCTGAAAACTAAAATACAAGGGAATACAATAATATAAAAACCATTGTTATTATCGACAAAAATGAAAAACTAGTGATAAATTTATAATATCACTGTCAAAATTATTTTTTCCAAAATCTGATAAACAATTTTTTATATTAAAATCAATAGCAAATCTAAAATACGCTACTGTTAAAGAAATCATTTTAAAATTTTATAATAATAATAATAATACAATAAAAGAACAAACAAAAATAAAACTTTTATATGATTTGAATTATAAATTCTTTCGATCTTATGAATGTCTTGATTTAAAAAAATGTCTTGAATTAATTAATCCAAAATATAATGTTTTAATTTTGTTTAAAATGCGTGAGGCAATTTAACTTCGAAATATCTGGAAATCATAATAATATAAAAACGGAAATGAAACGTAATAAACCAAAAAACTCTTAAGTCATAGCAGTAAATGTTTGTATTTAGGGAATATACAAGTGTCAATCCGGAATAAAAATTTCCACTAAAGCAAGTGAACTTAATTGAATTCAAAAGTTTTCTTGTTTGTCTTACTCATTATATTACTTTACTAAGTCGAAAAAAATGATGCTAGTGTAACAAAAAAAGGAAAAAAAACTCAACAATAGGCGCGTATGTCAACATTACGTGACGTCACAAATTCCGTCTATCATTCAAGAATCGTAATAGGACCGGTTCGTTTAATTAGTATAACAGACACGCGATACCTGACTACTCCCCTTCACCTTAATGCCACCCACTCCTATCATCTATTAGATTACAATCGTCAGTCTTTCGACCGGTTTCCGTGTGCAATCTTTCAGTTAAACTTGACTTATTAACCTACTTTTGAAGACGAGCTCGCAACCTGAATAATCTTAATCCCTTATTTAATGTTTTATACATTGACGATGCAAATATTGAGTTTTAAAGAAAATTAATGTATAAATACATCATAATCGATAATTCTTATATTTAACAAGAAATAATTTTATTATTAATATGAACTGCCAATCCCAAACGTTCAGATAATAAATAATTGCAACGCGATTTCTATAAACATCATAACAGTAAAAACAATGAATCAATAGCTATCTTTCCGAATATACATAAGAAAAATGAGCATTATCAAGTTTTCGGAATATTATTTGTAATTTTTGTATAACTTTTTTGTTTTCTACTTTTAAATAAAGTAAATGAAAATTTAATTTCAAATAACAGTACATTATTATATAATCTTAACCCATATAGGTTTTGAAAACGATTTGATGGAAATGTTTTAAAAATAATAGATTAAAAAGTTTGTTTTATTCAAATTATATATAGCTACATATTTTCCTCTTAAATATTTTCCATTATTTCTAAAATTATATAAACTGTATTAGTAACTAGACTCGATTACTATTCGTCCAATATTCGTTTTTATTGCCAAATATTAAAAAAATCATCATCGATTTGCAATATACTGATCGTTGCATTTTGTAAACATAAGTAAAATACATAATTGAATACACGAAAATTTCCAAATACTGTATTTAATACTGTAGTTGCTCTGTTAGATTCAAATTGAAATATTTATACTGTATAGGAAATTTTTTTTTACTTTAATTATTAAACAACTTACTCAACTCAAATTCCCTTTGCTAGGCATTTAATCTATTTTTACATATTCTATTGCATAAGAATTAATCATAATATATGCATTATTTCAAATGCCGTATAAAATTTCTATAACCCAACAGTGCTACAAATGCAAATTTTACAAACATTAAACTTTACCTATCTAATAAAATTTTTAGCTTTTCTCCAGTAACCTTATTCCGAACTGTAAAAGTTTGTACCTATGTGGAGATAAAACTTAATATCTATAAAATATTTGCTATCATAAAATTATATTTATTTCTCGATATCTGAATATAAAATAAGCTATAGTTTACATAAACGCACATTAAACTAAAATACGAAATAATTTGTCTTCCATAAATACTGAATATTAAATTTTTCTTTTATCATAATTCATATAAATTTTGAAAAATTAATAAACACGATTAATTTTAATTAAAAAAATTAAATGGTCTGAAATCATATTATGATTATCTGAGATTTAACAGTACTCTACATAAATTTTAAGTTAATTATGTATTGAAAATGATTTGTTTCCAGATGGTCACCAATCTCTTCAATTATCATCACTGGCAGATGACATTCCATGCCTTATTACACAATTTAATTTATTTAACTGCCTCGATGACGAGTGCATTAACGTGTTACCTCGACAATGATAGAGTAACTGAATTCAAGGTCAGTAACTGTTGTCGTATATATTCCAATCGGTTAAAATTTCGAAAATTTTCTTCGGCAGATGTTGAAAATTATCGAGATAAAACTTACTTCTACTTAAATTAAATGCATTTAATTCGACAGTTCATATTCATTATCGTTTGAACGAGATAGTCATCAAAACAGTAATATCGTTACATAAAAATTATTTTAATTATATTGCTACGTTAAAATCAATAGACAATCCAGTTTGATTAAATTAAAATTTGTCATTATTTTAATCTTGATGAAATTATTTTCTGTCAAAAATATCGGAATTTCAAACATAAGATATTAATTTGTTCTACTTTTTAATATTTGATTATTATAAAGTCTGTTAATTAAATTAAATTATTTCAATATTACTTATTTTATTAAAATAAATTAAGTAAGTAAATTATTTTTAATGTCGAGTTCTTATTTATTCAAGAAGTTTTATTTTTAGAATTTAGATTGAATTAGTTTTGATTGCGGCATTCTATTCTGTAATACTTTTTTTACTAGGAAAATAACGTTTGAATCAGATAAAATATTTTGCAAATATTTCTGAAATATCATATACAATATTTCATTTATCAATATTTATTAATTTTAAACATAATAAACAATCTTCTCTCGGAAACAAATCAATAGAATCAGTATTTATTAATTTCAAACAAAGGAAAAATATAGGAAAACAAACTTCTTTAGAGAAAAAGTTTCAGAATATAGAGAAATTTTCTATATTTGCAAATCAGCACAAATTTTAACATTCATTCTATTGAAACATCAAAATATAGAATAGTCATGAAATTTTTTTCTACCTAAAGAAAATCATTTAAGTTGTACGCGTTATTTATTTATTACTATATTATAGTAGTTGTTATTATACATAAGCAATTTAGATAGAACTATAATAAAATTTTTATACAGATTTGTTTGTTTCCCCAGTAAACTTCTAAATATTTAGAAAAATCTAGTTTTATCAAATATGAATACTATGAAAATTATTGTTTCTAAATAGCATTTCTAATAATGTTGCATTACTATTATTGTATTTAGAAATTCTCAAAACTACTTAAGATATTTGCTAAAGAGAATTTAACATTTTGTACAACAGCCCAATAAATATTATATTACTAGATACAGTTCTTGTCATTGATTAAATTTGTGCTATCATGAATATCGATAAAAAAGTTAAGATAGATCAAACTAAAAAAAATTTAAAATAAATAAATAAATAAATAAATGAAGAGCTATTCAAAATCTTTCAATCATATCATACTATATATATATTTCACAAGATAATAAGGCAGAATGTATTATTTATTTTGAAAACTAAGAAAATTAAATATGATTATATACAAATAAACATTATACAAATATTATAAATTTTGATAAAGATCAAGGATGTGCTCCAAGAAACAGTATATGTATGCCGAAATGATAAACGGAATGTGGTTTTCCTACATAATTATATTTAAAAAGAGAGTATTATTCACAACAAACTTTTACAATCATTAACCTAAACTTATATCCGAATCAACTATTAGGTACTGCATTTATTAGAAAAAAATAAATGTGGAATTAATTCAAGACATTTATCATCTTGGTTGAAGTAGAGTTTCACTTGGAAGTTATGTTAATTCATCAATTATTTAACATTAATAAGAGCATAATGTTAAAAATGTGTACGTTTTATGGAATATAAAATCAATAAATTTTTATAATAATTTGGTAATTTTAATATATCAAACGAAAATAAAAAATATCGTACTATCCAAAACACAATATTTTATCTAAATATTCCGACAGTAGTTATATAGCGAAGCAGTGATGCGTCGCAAATAACTAGTCGGAATATTCCAGATTTAGAAATGGAACATTTTTCAATCACTGGAAGCTTTTATTAGTTTAGAATTTGACTTAATTACAATGATCACATATTGTTCTATGTATTTTTTCTTAATGAAAAAACTATGGTGCTTTAATTTATATAATAAATTTATTGTTTAAAATATAATGTTTATTCCAAAATCCGTTTTTATTAGAAAAAATAAATAATTTTATGATTAGAAACCTTTTCTGTAAATAAATTTAAAATGTTTACAATTTGTATTAATTATAATTATTTACGAGAAATATTAGATGAAACTTTTGGAGTAAATAAATCTACAGTGGTTGTTTATTTAAAATTGAATTAAAATAATTTGAATAAAACTTGGGTACACAGCGAACGACAATTTTAAAATATTTAGTACTGTACAAGCAATAAAATAAATTTCGAACAGCGTTATTCGAGAAAAATTATGTAAAACAAATCAATATTATCCTATTTATTAGATATTTTATCTAAACAATGTAATTCGGAATGTAATACGAGATAAATGATATAATCCTTTCAATCTTATTTTCTTAATGCTTTCTAAATATATACTATGCTAATTAAATCATATATTATAAATTAAACTGTTGTAAATAAATAAGCAAATGAAATATTTTATTTCTTATTCTATTTTTAATTGTTAAATTCATTTTATTTGGAAGTTATTCAATCTGTAATTCAGCAATTTTGAAGTTTTAGGACAAATTCATATAATTTAAAACTTTGCATACAAATCTTCGATACATTTCTATTTTCTCAATAAAATTGCGGCAAATCAAATAATTGTAATATATCACAAAGAATAACCACACAAATTACTGACAAATCGAATAATATGAAAATCTAGTTACTTCTTAGTAAACCGAGATTTTCCTGTTCACAAGTATCCCTTAATAAATAAAAGAGTAAACGAAACATGAAAATCCAGCTTAAAGAGAGATTATAATATACAGCAAATAAGACAAACAACAGATAAAATACAGATATAAAAATGATTTAATAGTTATTTTTGTTTACTCTATACTGTACTTTCAAAAGAATTTTGATGTTATTTCAAAAATCAAAAATTCAAATTCAAATAAATTTTTAACTTTTGAAACAAAAATTTGTATGGATTGGTTATGTTAAAACTGCAATTTTATTTTATGTTGAAAAACAAATATAGCCGCGATAATTCAAATCCCGCTCATTCGGGCTTCTGTTTAGTTCAAAGCGATAAGCTGCATTAAAACTTATTTTCTCTGCTATGTACAGAACTGAATTTAGTCGGTGAGAAGACGCGAGTGTCCAGATATCTTTCAGGCGTTTGTCTTCGTTTTTTAAAGGCATATAGACAGAAAGAATCAACACCAAATGAAATGATCTGAATCAGAAACTATGGCGGTGATTTTTCAGAAAAAAAAGCGATCGCAATTTTAAAAGAAAACAAGTCTTAAAAATTTTTCGCAGATTAAATAAATAAGAATCATTTTGATTAGTTTATAAATGCAATGATAGTAAATACTATATGTGCAATATTTTAGAATAAAAATAGACTTTCAAAATATTTTTAAAATAGTATAATCTTTCAAAAAATAACTTAAAATAGAATTTTAAATTAATTTTTTGAAAGAAATATATTAAATCAGAATATTTTGGAAATTCGAAGTAACGTAAAAGCTCAAATTATCAAGACTATGTATTATGTTTATTATTTTATTATATAAAGTTAAAAAAAAGTTTTTTAAATTAAAAAACACAAATTTATATTATTTTTATTACGACAAGCAAACTGAATGGTGATCTTAAAAACAGTTTTCCTAGAGAAAATAACAATGCGTCTCTCTATATGTTCTTCCTCTAAGAATCTCTGAATTAATTGGTAGATTTTTCTGAAATTCGATATACAGAACTTTATATGCTCTTCTTTTAAAGCTCGACCTTGACGACACATCTTTTAACCCCGAAGCTTCAATCTTTTAAAAATGGAGCTATTCAAACTTCCAAGTTACTCTCTTAATATCTTCTAAACTAATTGCTAAATTCAATAAAAAATTCATTTAAGTCATACTATTGAAGATAATCTTTGTATCGTACCAGTTAATCCTATAGGTCCGAACATCCGCCATTTTTTGTTACTGAGATTCCATTCTCTAACTTTCCAACTATTGACAGATTAAAATTCAGTAAGAAAGTCATGCTATTAAAGATGATTTTGCTGACACTTTTTATCTGGTATCCTTAATCAATCTAAAATATCGAGCATATATAAAAAGTAGATGATTTTTTCAGAACTGCTTGTTATTTTAAAATGCCGTTATATTGATGTTATAGAAGAATTTTTTAATCAAACGACAATCCATAAAAAATATTGCTCTTGGTCTCAACTATAAATGTTAACACCTTAATTTTTTTATATTAATATTGTATGCTTTTTCTATGCATTTGATTTAATATGAATTGATTAATTGATTATTATAAAACATGATATATTTTTGTGATTTTTTCAAACGAATATTATATCTATCAAATCACAATATCTTATTTCTTAGCAACTTTTTAAAAGATTTTTTACAAAAAAATATCTATATATTATTCATCTGTTCGTTCACAAAATATCTTCTCGAAAACAGAGTATTTAAATTTTATGGGATCGTTCCATATTGAACAGGGTATATACATATTAGTTCTAGGAGTGTTAAGTGGTCTCATTATAAGCTATTGGCCGTCCATTCGAAACATTAAAATGACAATACGTTAAATCTGTGTCACAAAAAAAATAATGTTATAGTTATTTGAAATGATTTAAATATACTGTATTTACATTAATAATCTTATTTAATTATTTTTCTGATGCATATTTCTGTTTCAAAATATTCAAGAAAACAAAAAAATTTAGGAGTATTCAAATTTTAGACGATTGTTTATTTTTAACCAATATATACCAGTATTGAAGTCTCTGTCTGATATTTAAAAACTATTTGTACTATTTTAAAGATAGCTAATTAAAATATTTTTTGCAAAAATGGTTTATAAACGTTTACTTATCGTCAATAAAAGGTTTACTTATAATTTTTAACATTTTGATCAAACACAGATACAGTATATATGAAGAATCGATTTGTAAAAAGATCCCAAAGAAGTCATTATTATTTCTATCAGTCATCTTGAATTTAGACGGGAAAAGAAAAAGATAAATAGTTCATATATAAATGATCACACTTTTAACTCATCTTTAATTCAATGATGCAAAAAATTTAATTACGTTTTCTTGCTTATATTTTTAGAGTGCAAAACATTATTTCTTATTATTATTATAAACTTCAATCTGTTCCGATTCGAATATGCTAAGAGTTTTTGTATTTATAACAAGAAATAATAAAAAACTAAACATGTGCAAAAAACATCTTAAAAAAATCGGTAAATTTTCAATTGGTATAATATATTCATTTAGTTTAGTCACATTCACTTACTTGTTAGTTTAGAAATAGATGCAATATACAGTATTTCTAAATTAAATGAATATGACATACCGGGACAGATGTATTTTAATATACTGTAACTATATTTAAAAAATAATAATAATAATAATTATTATTATTATTATTATTATTATTATTATTATTATTATTATTTAGTTGTTTATCAATGTGAGCACGGAATAACTCCAGAGCAAAGTGCTATGTCGGACA